>OZ020190.1:22128591-22391091 GCA_963971165.1 Philopedon plagiatum
AGTTATTGGGGAGGGGGGATAAAAGGAAACAGCTGAAAATTTCTCCAAAAATGGTAAAGAATGTCAGTTTCGAGGTTATTGGGGTCAGAAAATCTACTTTCGTCCAACATAATATGTACAAAAAATTAACGGAGGTGGGAGAGGGATGAAAAGGAGCGGCTGGGATTTTTTCCAAAACTGTTAAATGTGTCATTTTCGGGGTTATTGAGGTTAGCAAATCAGCAACAGATTAACAGATGGTAAAAAAATTAAGGGAGGGAAGGAGCGATTTTCAATCTGTCCAAAATTGTCATTTTCGGGGTGATTAATGTCAAAAAATATTATTTTCTGTAATAATTACTTAATTTCCCCAACAATTTTAACTAATGTAACATTTAACATTTTGGGAAAAATTCCCAGCCGTTTCTTTTTATTCTCCCCCCCCCCCCTCGATAATTTTTTTAACAAATCGTAGACAAAATTAATTTTTTTGACCTTAATAACCCCAGAACCGACATATTCATTATCAGTCTTGGAGAAATTTTCAGCTGTTCCCTTTTCCCGTTCCACCCCCACGTTAATTCTCTCAACATTTATTACACAAAGTTCGATTTTCTGACCTTTTTTACCCCGAAAATGACATTTTGGTTCACATTTTAGGAAGAACATGTCAATCGCTCCCTTTTTATCCTCCCCTACCCGTTAATTTTTTTTCCATCTGTTAGATAAAATTAAATTTTCTGACCTTACTAACCCAAAAATTTTGGAGAAATTCCCAGAAGCTCCTTTTTACTCCCCCCCCCCCCCACTATATCCTTTAACAGGTTACATCCTAATAAAAGCAGAATCAAAGTTATCATTGAAACATATTATGTTATGTTAAATTTATTGTCTAAAAAGCTTGTAGCGCACAGAAAAGTTTATACAAGCATTAATTTTGTTTGGCAGAAATTGTAAGTAGCTAAGAATGTATTGTTTTTTCTATTTACGCGACAAGCTTTTAAGACAATAAATTTATCATAACATACTATATCTGTTTCAGTGATAACTCTGATTCTACTTTTATCTTCCTAAGCGAACTACGTCCACTTATAAATAGCATTCAGCATTGTCACAATGAAAAACTATACCTATGTTTTATATAAGATTTTATTTATAAATTTTTGGTTACGTCTTAACCAATGCATTTCTGATAATACATTATTATTACAAGGAATTTTACCTGTTATCGTATTCTACTCGTTACTCGTCAAACCCTCTCATGTGATACCCATATTAAGGGGATTGTAAAGAAAAAGGTAATCCGCCATCTGGTGGCGTCCGCCATATTGGGTTTAGAATGACGTCATATATCTTACCAAATTATACTGGTCAAACCCTTTCGTTTGATACAAATGTCAAGGGGGTCGTGAAGAACAAGGTAATCCCCCATCTTGTGGCGTCCGCTATATTGAGTCTAGGATGACGTCATAGCTTATCGTATTTTACTCGTCAAATCCTTACATTAGATACCTATACCAAGGTGATTCTGAGGATAAAGGTAATCCGCCATCTTGCGGCGGTCGCCATATTGGGTTGGAATGACGCCACATAGCTTATCGTACTGTACTCGTCAAACCCTTTCATTTGATACGCATATCAAGGGGATTGTTGAAAAAAGGTAATCCACCATCTTTTGGCGTCTGCCATATTGGGTTTAGAATGACGTTACACAGCTTATCCAATTCTACTCGTCAAACCCTTTCATTTGATCCAAATGTCAAGGGGATTGCAAAGAAAAAGGTAATCCGCCATCTTGTGGCATCTGTCATATTGGGTTTAGAATGACTTCACATAGCTTATAGTATTTAACTCGTCAAACCCTTTCATTTGATACCTATATCAAGGGAATTGTGAAGAAAAAGGTAATCCGCTGTCTTGTGTCGTCTGCCATATTGGGTTTAGAATGGCGTCACATAACTTATCGTATTCTACTCGTCCAACCATTTTATTTGATACCCATGTCAAGGGGATTGTAAAGAAAAAGGTAATCCGCCATCTTTTGGCGTCTGCCATATTGGGTTTAGAATAACGTCACATAGCTTATAGTATTTAACTCGTCAAACCCTTTCATTTGATAACTATATCAAGGGAATTGTGAAGAAAAAGGTAATTCGCCGTCTTGTGCCGTCCGCCATATTGGGTTTAGAATGGCGTCACATAGCTTATCGTATTCTACTAGCCAAACTCTTTCATTTCATATCCACGCCAAGGGGATTGTGAAAAAGGGTAATCCGCCATCTTGTGGCGTCCGCCATATTGAGTTTAGAATGGCGTCACATAACTTATGGTATTTTACTCGACAAACCCTTTCATTTGATACCTATATCAAAGGGATTGTGAAGAAAAAGGTAATCGGCCATATTGGGTTTAGAATGACGTCCCATAGCTTATCGAATTCTACTCGTCAAACCCTTTCATTTGATACCCATGTCGAGGGGATTGTGAAGAGAAAGATAATCTGCCATCTTGTGGCATCTGCCACATTCACCATAGCTTATCGTATTCTACTCGTCAAACCATTTTATTTGATACCCATGTGAAGTGGGTTGTGAAAAAAATGGTAATCCGCCATCTTGTGGCGTCGGCCATATTGGGTTTAAAATAACTTCACATAGCTTATCGTATTACACGATACCTTAAAGGGCCATTGGTACCTATCCAACGATTCTCGAAAAGTTCGTTTAAATAATCGCTCACTACTCTTGCATTATGGACTGGTGCACCGTCCTGTTGATAAAGGCTTAAAAATGTCAAGGTGGTTGTGAAGAAAAAGGTAATCCGCCATGTTGTAACGTCCGGTGTATTGAGTTTAGGAGGACGTCACAGCTTATCGTATTTTACTCGTCAAATCCTTATATTTGATACCTATATCAACGTGATTCTGAGGAAAAAGGTAATGAGGAAAAAGGTAATCCGCCATCTTGCGGCAGTCGCCATATTAGGTTGGAATGACGCCACATAGCTTATCGTACTCTACTCGTCAAACCCTTTTATTTGATACTCATGTCGAGGGGATTGTTGAAAAACAGTTAATTCACCATCTTTTAGCGTCTGTCATATTAGGTTTAGAATGACGTCACACAGCTAATCGAATTCTACTCGTCAAACCCTTTCATTTGATCCAAATATCAAGGCGTTTGGGGAAAAAATGGTAATCCGCCATCTTGGGGCGTCCGCCATATTGAGTTTAAAATACCGTCACATAGCTTATCGTAGTATACTCGCCAAACCCTTTCATTTGATACCCATATCAAGGGGATTGTGAAGAAAATGGTAATCCGTCTTCTTGGGGCGACCGCCATATTGGATTTAGAACAAAATTACATAATAATATATGCATTGTCACTGAACTTACACACGAGTGCAAAATTTCAAAGCTCTAACTTAATTAGAACTAGTCGAAATTTTGATTGAAATATTTGACCTAAACATACTAACAAACTAACAGGTGAAATTAAATAAAAGCGTGTAATAAATATTAAATTTACATTCTACTTACTTTTCTTAATATTTTTTGTTCATGATGTCCTTTGTCAAAACCTAATAGTTCTTGAGATATCGGCAATTAAACAAGTTGCTTTGGAAAGTCGTAATTTTAAAACGAAAATGAGCTTAGTAATTTAAAAACGAAAAAAAAAACTACCACATTATAATACTTAACCATAGTTTAAACGTTCAAAACGACCACCGTTAACATCTCGACAACAGTTAATTCTTTCTTGAAATTCCCGTAATACATTCTGCATTTGAAGTTGAGTAATAGAGTTTACTGCTTGCGTAATTCTGTTTCTAAGGTCCTGTAAATTCTAAAGTTTTGTCATATTCAGTTTTTATTTAGTGTGTGCCCAATAAAAAAAATCTAGGGTAGTAAGGTCCGGAGACCTCGCCGGACACCTTAAAGGGTCATTGGTACCTATCCAACGATTCTCGAAAAGTTCGTTTAAATAATCGATCACTACTCTTGCATTATGGACTGGTTGATAAAAAAATCTGTGAAAATTGTCTCGCTGGTAAATTTTCAATAACATTTTGTATTTGGTTTTGTAGAAAATTAAGATATGGACCGCGTTTAAAGGTTCATCAAAAAGTATTGGTCCAACAGTTAGAGTTCTTAGAATGCCCAGCCAAACATTATCGCCAAATCTTTCTTGGAAAGCTCCTTCTCTAACCAAATTGGGATTTTCAGTTGCCCAGTACTTCGTGTTTTTCCTGTTAAACATTCCCATATTAGTGAAACGGGATTCGTTTGAAAACAACGTAAGTGATTTTAAATTTGGCTGTTGCCGCTCAGTTTCTAGGTACCAACTGTAACAATCGAATCTTCATTGGTAGTCGGTATCGTAGAGATGATGATGTGTTTATACAATTTATAACCATGTAGTATTTTTCCAGCACCTTCGTGGCATATTCCAATATCAATGCCAATTTCCATGTAGATGTTGTAGGATCAACTCAACACAAGCCAGTGTATTTGTCTCCGCCTCCTCACATATTATAATATCGTTTTAGTATTCGTAATCGTTTTCTTCCTTTAAATGTTTTTCCAACCATGAAAAATATTGTTCACAGGGGTGATCACGTTCCAGAAATCGTTGAATATACAATGCTCTTGCTTTTATTTGGTTTCTTTGTGCCTTTCCATATAGCATATCAATTTGATAAGCATTCTGAAGTTATTCCTGTTTGACTGTTTAGGAGCAATAAATATGACTTGTTTCGGTTTCATTGGCCAACCCAGTATTTAGGAATCCATATACCGAAAACTAATGCAAATTTTGTTGCCGCTATTTTAAAAATATCAATTTCAAGCCTGGTAGATATATTTTTAACACACACACACATTCATACTATAACTGTGGCAACTTAAGAAAGCTGACAACGTCGCAAATAACACTTTGTACCTGCCCAAATATTAGTGGCAACTTTTTTTACACAACTTCTTACTTTGAAATATTAATGGCGTCGCATTAACACAGTTCTTGTCATGATATAATTGTGGAAACGGATGCCATAAATGTTTTTCAGCGATAAGAAAAAAACTACGGAGTGTAACGAAATTATTTGTATCCCTATACACTCCTCGGAATGGGCGCCACAATCCTGTACAAAAAACTCGAAAATGCCACAATTGGGGCTTATGCACGCGTTGCCATAATTATTGGGAGGTGTGTAATGGTGTGATGGTGTGTGTGTGTGTGTGTCGCCGATTGGAAACATTACATATAAAAGTTCATCAGTCTTCATGGGCAGATTAAGTTTCTAAATTTCGTCACTAGTTAAAACCGTCATATTGAGTCGAATCAGATCGCAACAATATACAAAATAGTATACACTTGTCTATTTGAAACCTTGGTTGCCAAATTACACCATTATTAGCAATAGTTAATCTGCCCGTGCATGTTTAGAATATTAACTGTTGGTGTAAAAATAATCGTATTTCGAGCTTCACCTACACGTAAACAAAGTAAAATAATATAAACGTGTGTTTTAAAAGTCTCAAATGTTTTTCACCATTATATCTCTAAAACGGTTTTTATTTCGTATTATTTTCTCGAGTGGCCAATAAGTTTCCTTTCGTGCCTTTTTAAAAAAACGAAGCTCTTGTTTATCCAAAAGGTCGGCTTAAGGAGTATTTATGTATCGAAAAGGTGTATGTTAACACAGACAATTTGTATTGACTGAGCAGAATCCGGAACAGATGACATGGGTTTTAGAGTGTCCTCTACAAAAGCATTTTGGTGTTGAATGTTAAAAGAGGGAAAGTTTAAAATGTGTAATGTAAACCAGGATCGTTAAAAGATATTTAATTATTTTTTGACAGTCCCTTTTGCATGTAATCTGAGCTACTGATTCCCTCTAAAAAGTTTTGAACTACATAAAAGTTACAAAATGCCCACAATTTACTCAAAGAAAATTAAAAGATTCATACCCGTAGGAAAAAATCCTCCTTGGAGGGTTTTAATTGTTGGAAGAATCGAGCGCAGGATTGAGAACCCTTGATGTACATTACCATACGGGTAGCTGTTAAAAGGAAAAAAGGACCCTTAAAAATCATATGTCAATAACAAGTATCAAATAGCAGAGCACCCTTAATGTACGGTACCATACGGGAAGCTGTTGAGAGGAATCAAAAAGAACCTATAAAAACCAAATGCCAATAACAAGAATCAAATAACATAGCAAAAAGAAAAGCACGTGATAGATCGAAGTGGGATGGGAATTCAGGAAAAACTTACCTTTTTGACTTCGGTTTCAAATCCCAAATCCCTACCAAGCTAATTCCATAACAGAAATACAGAAATTTTGATCTCAGGCCTAATCCGTGAGGTGATTCCAAAACGGCGATAATTTCAGACCATGCAAGTAACGTCGTTGCTGGTCAAGCCAAAAACGAATTTTTAAGAAACGATCAAGAACAGAAAGAAACTAGAAAAATTTGAAATTTGAGGACCTCACATTGGCTGGACAAGAGAAAATTGAGGAAATTCGCCGATTGCACTAGAGAGCGATTACCGGATATAGAGAGACGTATCCCTGCTGTCAAAACAAACACAATTAAAATGTCACAAGATAGTTAAATTCACATGTTAACACATGTATAATTTTAAATTATTCTTATCAGTTTTAAGTCGGATCAACAGCTAGCTAGCAAGCTGTCTGTGGCTAAAGCTTAACCTGCCTGTATTATAACATCGCATAGCACAGGCCCCTATACCTAGTAATATTACCAATACTGTCATCTTACAAAATAAAAAGTTCATCTTTATTTTATAATGTATTATTGTTTTTTTTACTTATTTGTAAGTCTTTCTACCATGGTGGTGTAAGACTATAAAGTTCAGTTTTTAGTCTTTTTTTCCATTCCTTCCTTTTTTGTGGTAAGTTTTTGACTTTATTGGATCTTGCTCTCGTACACTGCTTCCCCCACTTCGTCTTGCCGTGTTCTTCTAGGATTTCCTCTTCGATTGACTCCTTCGGTTCTTGCTTCGTATACCTTTTTGTAAGTCTGTCAACTGGCATTCTGTGACCGTGCCCAAGTCATCCTAGTTGTCTGTTCTCAATTTTTGTCAGTATTGGTTTTATTTTCGGTTCATTTCTAAATACCTCGTTTCTAATTCTTTTCTAGTTTTTCCCTCTATATTTGGCAAAAATCGCATTTCGGTTGCATTTATATTGCTCTTGTCCCTACTTGTGAGAGTACATGTCTCGCTACCATATAGTGATGATGGGCTCATTACCCTTTTGATGTCTTTTCTTCCAAAGAATGTTGTTCTTAGTCCATTACACAGTCTTCCTTGCTGTTCTATTATTAAAAACAGTGTACAGAAGTCGTTAAAATAAACACAATTTTCAAAAAACTTTTTACAAATAACTCAAAGATAAGAAACTTACCATCCTGTTATTACGAAAAGCGTCCTGTCTAATTTAAATAATGTGTTCAAAGTTGTCACTATTCACTTCTAGACAACGACGTAACCACAGTTCCGTGACGGCGCGTAATAGGGAAATCGGTTTTCCTCTTATTGTTGCTGCTGCCTGCTCTTTGCAAGCAATTAATTCCCCCCGTGTGTCTGCCCGCGTTTTCAAAACTAAACTTTTCATAAAACAGCACACGAAAAAATCAGAAGGATTGAGGTCTGGTAACCTCGGTAGCCACGCAACTGGTTCATATCGACCTATCCACCTATTCGGGAAAGCAATGTCTAAAATCTCACGCACTTCCCGTCTAAAATGGGGGGTTGCCCCATCCTGCAGAAGCTACATGTCTTGCCTGATATTCAGTGGCACATTTTCTAACAGATCAGGCAGATGATTTTGCAAAAAGTCTAGATAGATTTCGCCCGTCAAACGGTCTGGTAAGATATACAGCCCAACACAGTTGCTTCCCACACATTTGCTTCCCACACATTTACGGAAAATCGGTGTTGATAATTTGTTCTCCGAATAGCATGGAGATTGTCAACACACCAAACATAGGTGTTTCGAAAATGTTTAATTCCATTTCGGATGAATATTGCCTAGTCCATAGCTAAAATTTATCTCGAAAAATTTTGGCTATTTTTATGCTGTTGTAAGAGCTATTCGCAAAACTGAAAACAGCGGGGATGGTCTTTAAGCTGTAGTGCTTGGACAGATTGAACGTGAAAGGGATACAACTGATTTTCCCGCAATATTGTCCACACTTTTTGTTGACCTATTTCGGCCTGATCTGCAATGTCTCGAGTACTTGTTGTTGGATTTTCCTCAATCACATTTAAAATTTGTTCTTCATTTTGCAGAGCAGGTCGTCTCGGTCTTTCTGTATGCCCTCCGCGATGGTCCCGCAAATCACCAGTATCCCTAGTCCGTTGAGTAAGATTAACAAAACCTCTGGGAGTAGGATGGACTCGCAAGGGAAAGCATTATCCGTATAAACGCGATGCAGCAGCCGCACTTTGACGACACTCCCCGTAAATAAGCATCATATCCACTAGTTCATTGTTTTTATAAATATGTGCCATTTTCACGATTTAACAATTTGAAACTAACAAAATAATCACTTCACATAAGCACCATGCGACTGATCGACCCAATCAAAACTAACTGACTTGTACACAGCGTGATTTATTTAAAAAACCAAAAAAAAAACAGACTTATCCCTATCAGCCTACGTTTCGATGCACAGGGCTGGATTTGGATCTTTAGATATTTTAGGAATCATTCTATATATATATATATATATATATATATATATATATATATATATATATATATATATATATATATATATATATATATATTTTATGGTGGGCCGAGAATTAGAATTTTTGGAATTTCGTTTTGGAATAGTGCAGAAAAGTTGCCTTTTGTTATTCCAACAAAAATGTTTATTAACAGTTTTTTGATTGTAATACATCTTCTGCCCCCTACCAGAACTCAAAATTTTTAAAAAAACATTTAAATCGACATTGTGAATTTCGATTTGGAATAGCGGGGAAAAGTTTTCTTTACTTATTGCGACCAAAATATTTCTTTACAATTTTTTTATTGCATTACATCTTCTGCCCCCTACCGAAACTAAACACTTTAAGAAAAAACAAAAATACGAACTTTTCGATCAAATCAGGTTAACTAACAATTTTTTTTAATATCTAACATTTTCTACGCTTCACATTTAGCTTAAAAATTTATTAATTAAGAAAAGCAAATAACAAACTGGGTCATGTAATAAGATGTATAACGGATAAAAATTTATTGTAAAAAGTCCTTTTTGCTCTCAAATTGTGGCATTAATTTACGAGACTCTAATTTTGCTTTTATAAATCCATCTCGCTTTTTAGAACCAACAATTTTACAAGATGCGTTTAGTTTAATTAAAAACCACATCGGCGCATAAACTTTCAGAACAAAAGTTGTCAATTCTTTTAAATTTGAACTAGGTTTTTCGGTGGAAATATACAGTCGCAATAGGCGGTTTGCCAAAGTAAGCCATCGGGAATGACTGACTTTTCCTGGATTCTGGTTCGCTAAATCTGAAGAAAATTGGCAGAAGATATTGCAAGGCAAATTTTGTAAAGATATCTCTGATCGGTACTTAAATCGCAAAACTCTACCTCGGGTAATTTGCAATCAATAACTTCATACTGAATAACTGACAAATGTTCACACTGAACTATAAGCTTGCCCAGTGGACCTGAAAACGCACTACGACCGGTTGTTTGGCCATCAATATGCTGAAAAAGATGTCTCAAAGGTAGTTCATTGGCATGAAGCTGGCAGATAAATCGTTGTAGAGGACGTCCTAACTTGAATTCAAGTTTAGTGATAACCCCATTTTTTGATCCTGTGTTGACTACCGTGCTATCACACCCTACTGCTAGTAAGCCTGACAAGTCATATTCATTTTATTGTAAGAAATCAACTATACTTCGAAGTAGGTCTTTTGCTGATCCTGAACATGGCATTGCATGACCTAAAACACTGAACCTGGCTCTTGCACCAAAGAAATATGTTTTTCAACGAACGTTCTTCTATGAGACCTGCCGTCTCTTTCTTCAATAATCAATGTTTTGTCTTTTCGTCCATCAAACTAATTTTATAGGTTAGTAGTTTATAGGTTGATACTTTATCGAATTAATAATTTTATTTCGTTCATTTTCTCTTACTCTTCTTAACTTATTTTTGTCTATTACTTGCACTGAACATTCTTTTGTAACTATTCCAACATCTTGTAAAACAGCTGTAGCTATTGCTGCTGCAGATCTGTCGGATAATCCATATCTGTCACACACTTTAGCGAGCGTAGGTAGTTTAACTGTATTTTTGGAAGTTTGTATTTTATTTATAGAGTCTTTAGAAGTAGAAGGTATTTGACAAGGCGTATCGAAGTTAGAGCAAGAGGAAACTGACATATTAGTTGATATCTTCGAAGAAGCCTTTGCTAGTTTCTCAGGACAATAATTCTTGTATGATTTTTCCCTTTCTTGAATTTTTTCAGATATCTTTCCCTTATTTATTATTTTCTTTGCTTCCTTTGCATTAACACCTCCTATGACTATGACATAGAGACAGGTCCGTATTTAGGTTAGTAACTTAATATTATATATTTAAAGTTTATAGTTTGCCATTAAAAGTTGATCATTGCCCAAAATGCTCTCTTATATCAGAAAAAAAAACAGTACATTTTATTAAACTAGAAAGTACAATACCAAGATTACCCCAATATCAAGGGCTGTAGGGGGCAGAAGACGTAATGCAATAAAAAAACTGTAAATAAATATTTTGGTCGGAATAAGGAAACGAAACTTTTGTGTTCTATTCCAAATCAAAATTCAAAATGTTGGTTTTCGAAATTTTTTGAAAATTTTGACTTCTGGTAGGGGGCAGAAGACGCATTACAATCAGAAAACTGTACATAAATGTTTTTGTTGGAATAACAATAGGCAACTTTTGTGCACTATTCCAAAACAAAATTACGAAATTTTTGAAAAAAACGGGTTTTCAGCCCACCCTGATATATATATATATATATATATATATATATATATATATATATATATATATATATATATATATATATATATATATATATATATATATATATATATATATATATATTGTATAAGTTGCGCTTGGTTAATTGATATTATGTTGGTATTAACAAGTTCTCTATTTTTGTTGAGCTGTGAGTTTCTTTCTTGTTCAAGATATTTTTTGCGACCCTGAAATTTGAAGCTTCTGTTTATCCGGAAGGGCGATTTGAGATCTGTTTATGTAAAGAAAAGGTGTAAGTTAACAAATGGACAATTCGTATTGACTTTACTTAAGTTCCGGAAGAAATGATATGGGTTAAAAGGGTTCCCCTAAAAAGTCATGTGGGTGTCAATTTCATATGTTGGACACAAAGGAGAAGGGTAAAGATAAGAATAGTGATTGACGAGGGAAACAAAGAAAATTGGTGTGCGACAAAATGTATATTAATTTGCAAATTTGAAGTATTTATTTTATTGAATTACACTTAAGTATGTCTTTTCAATACAATGTTTAGTAATAAATTGCTTAGTTTTATACTTCAAAGGTAACAAACGGCGTATACCTGCCAATCAAATATTAGAACGAAAAAACTAAAGAAGAGAAAAGCATGGATTTTTAAATTTTATTTTCTTTATTTCTTCAACAACAAGTTATTCATCTGTATCTAAATTAATTGGTTGATTTTTTAGGTAATTAAGAAAACGTCAAACTCTTTTTGCCATCGATAAATAGTCATAGGCAAGCATGGTGAAATATATTAAAACCCATTGACGGCGGCACGTGTGAAGTCATTGCCATGTGGCTTGCCCAACTTTTATTTTAGTGGGTACTTGATGATAATTTCTGGCAGTTTTGATGTTTCTGATTTGACTTGTTAGAACTTATAGGTAATTTTTTCGCGACTTTTAAGCGCGTTATGCCAAATTGTTAGAATTAAGGTTTATGGGCAGAGATAAACTTTATTTACCAAGTTCTAACAGAGGGCGATAAAAAGGGTTTACGGGCAAAAAATTATCAACATTTTTTATCAAAGTCACAGGGTGTCAAAATGGTCTGGAATATTGCAAATATTTCAAAAACTATTAAATATATGTGTTTGAAAATTGTAGTCAATCTTCAGGATATTATTCCTTACTCAATTTTAGGATAAACATAGGTCCAAATGTCTTTGTTATACACAGGTTGTTGATTTTTTTTTGAAATTTTTTTAAAATATTTTACGAGAATTTAGAGACAGGCTTGACTGTTAACAGTGGTAGACATTTTAGACAACTCATAAAATAGTTTTTGTTCAATTTTTAGGTATTTCTTATTTTTATTGTGTTCTTGTTCATTTATTTAAAAGTAGTGTTCATTCATTTGACAAATAAATCAATTACACCCTACGTCATTAAATTTGTCTTTTAAGGGACTGTTTGAATCTTTAAAAATATACAGGACGTTCCATTTAAAACAAAAATAAGCATTTTTATGAGTAACTCTGTGTAGTCACAGAAACTGTTTTTTCCTTCCAGGGTGTGCCGTTTTTAACCACATAAACGTGCCAATTTTCAAAAACATATATTCCGTAGTTTTTTTAATATTTGCAATATTCCAGACTCTTTTGACACCCTGTATATACTTTAGCCAAACTTTTAAAGAATCACGTGATATATTGAAACAGTTTTAAAACACTACCAACTATAGCGCATACACAAAAAAGTTTTCCCATACCAAGAATCTCTATTTCTCCGTCATATTGATTTGGCGTACGTGTCCACAGTCCCTAAAGGTACTCGCAGACTTGTACACTTTTGTGTTGCGCAACCTAAAAAAATGGCGCAACCCTTGAATTGCAAGGTGAGAACACCACTGCAATATAAAAAGTTGCGCAAGTTACTAAATGGCGCTACACTTTTCGAATTGCGTACACTTCAAAAATTGCAACGTGTGAACAGTTAAAAATACTGGAGTTGCGCAATATAAATATGGACCGACATGTCGGTTATATAATGTGGCGCAACTTCTGCCTCAGTGCAGCTTTATCTGCTTACGGAGATTGTTTTTAAGTTTACAATAATTTTTGTTATTATTATTACGCAATTTTTTTTATAAAATTCTTCATCGCCATCCCTTAGTTCTTTTAAGAAATTAGTTACTACTTGGTAGCGGTTTCGTTTCTTAATCCATTCTTTAACCCAAATTCTTATTTTTTTACGATTTTGGCGTCTTCTAGTTTGTCGTCTTCGCAGTAAATTACAACACAGGAAGCGGCTTGTAGTTCTTCACCAGAATATATTTTCGTTTAACTAATTTAACACAATAACTGAGAATGGTAGAACGACAGAAATTTATGTACTTACTAGGGGTGTCAATCCCAACTGATTTTCTTAATCCCGGGATTTTTGAACTAATAAGTATAAATTTATGCTTATTTAAAAAAATACCGCTAAACTATTAGGGCGTCCAAAGTTTTGTCTTTCAGGCTAGAATGTATTTTGTTGCAGAAAACTCCTGATGCAGAAGAAAAATATCTCTCGGGTTCTATGCTGAATGGTTAGTAGGAATTAAAAGGGTTTTTGAAGATTACGTTAAAGTAAAACGCTCGAGCAGATAAAGTAAGCTGCCTAATCACGTCTTGCAATATAATAGAACTTTTAGCTTTTTCCCATGATCGTTTTTGATATACTTTTGTAGTATATCATTTTTAGTTGGCGGATTTCTAAATGTTCGAACTAATTGTATAATTCTATAAACCAATACACAGAGGTCATGATTTATTTGTAATGATTACTTTCAAAAAGTCACTTTTTTCCAAAACTTCCACCTTATCCATAAGTACCTTCAGTGTCTTCTATATCGCTGTCGCTGTCGCTAAAGAACATTTCGAGATTATTCCGGAAAATATTAATCGATCCTGGGGTTTTCGAGTCCGGTTTATACTCCGGAATCCCGGGACTCAGGAATTTCGGGATCCCGGAATTGACACCCCTAGTACCAACTACCTTTCGCCCGCAACATCGTCCGCAGTATAAAATTTGTACTTCACTACAAACTTTGAACCCCCATTTCACCCCTTAGGGGTTGATTTATTAAAAACTGTAATAAAACATGTGTTTAAATATTTTTAGAGTACCTCTATGAAGTTTCGAGTTAATAGGACCATCTAATTTTTTTTCTCCATACAAAATTTGAACCCTGTTTCACTCCTTTAGGGGTTGAATTTTGAAAAACTATTTCTTAGTGCATGCCTACGTTATATTATAAGAAACCTCTCTGCAAAATTTCAAGTTTCTAGCCCAGCGGTGTGGGGTACGTCAGTCAATCAGTCAGTTTCTTCTGAATATCGTTTTTAATTCTTTTAATTCTGAATATCGTTTTTAAACGTATATAAAATTGCAGCATAAGTTGCGCAATAATAAGTGGCGCATAGCGTGTGAACAGCCCGTCAACTTTGAAAAATGTCTTCAACATTTTTAAGTTGCGCAACTCATTTATGTCGCAATTTTTGACATTTTATTGCTGCTGTGTGAACATAAAGAGCAATTTTATAATTGAGCAATAAAAACTTGCGCCACAAAAGTGTACAAGTCTGCGAGTACCTTAAGTATTTGTAAGCAAGAATAGAAGTTCTTGAGCAAAGTAAGTGTAATGTAGTCAACAAATTAAATTTCTTTACACGAGCAACTTTTTAAATCTGTGAAAAAGTAAATATATATACGTTTATATACAATTTTTAGGTTTCCAATCCTAGTCGTTATCCAACCTGCGTTTATCCACCGAACCTCTTTTTTCCAGACAAATATACTGAATTTACTTTAGAAGAAATCTTTACAAAATCACATATATTATTCTGTAAGCAGTCACCAAATATCATATCCATGACATTACTACAGGATTTAACAAGAACAAAAAATATTGTGGTATATAAAAGTTAAAAAGGTGTCCACCAGACTGTATAAAAACCAGAGGCACAATACTTTGTAACCGAAGAATACCCTCCCATTAAAGTAATCTGATAGACTACAATTCATCCTGACATATATGCACTTTTTTCTTTCAGTGTCAATTATACAATATTAAGCTATAAATGGTCCTTAGATC
Source organism: Philopedon plagiatum (assembly GCA_963971165.1). Classification (NCBI taxonomy): domain Eukaryota; kingdom Metazoa; phylum Arthropoda; class Insecta; order Coleoptera; family Curculionidae; genus Philopedon; species Philopedon plagiatum. Next base: position 22,143,709 of record OZ020190.1, read on the forward strand.
ATTATGTATTATAGGGCTTGACTATACAAGATATACCATTTTGATTTAGGTAGATTTAAGGTATTGTGGTTTTAAAGTGCGGTATTGTATAGGTCTTAAAAGCAAAATGGAATTGTAAGTAATATTTACAATATAACAAAATGCCGTCCGGATTTCAGTTGCCGTAACTGTACGTAATTATTAATTAGTATATTTGTCAGTATGAAAGAAATTCTTGTTACAGTCAACAACTCAGAAGTTAACAAATAGAAATTAGAGAACTAAAACACAACTAAACTAACTCAATTAAAACGGAGCGATCTCTCAAAGCGCATGGGAGACGTTTTTTCAGAAGTGATTTTAAAATAGATATTGTGTTTTCTTTGGTCCCATTGAAAAAAAAAAGCTTTTTCGGTTTTCACATCACACTTTAAGTAAAACCATCTCATGGGAACATGTTTTTATTTCGGATAACAACATTCTTTATTCAAGAAAAAGATATTCTCGCCTACATGCTTTGTTATTTCGTGATATAGATTTAAAATTATGTTTACCTAAATAATAATGTATGTCAGGATGGAATACACTGAAATACGAGTAAAATAAATTTACACCCAAAACGTCATATTTATTTTATTATTTATTTAAATAAGTTTTTTATCTGAGACAGTCCACGTTCAAACCTAAGTACGAACATACCGTGGGCGTCTGAAGAGAAGGAAGATGCAAGCTATTGACACCGGATTTAAAGGATTAACACTAGAATTAAAGAACATCTTCTGTCTAGTAGGCTACAATACGACACCAAATCACCCTTTGGTAGCCAGGTCAGTCATACTTTCAATTTGGATACACACAAGGTTTATGCACCACCTCAACAAAGGGAGAAAACTGGATGTGAAGGAAAATATAGAAATTCGCTCCCCGAATCCCACTCCCCCCAAAACCTTAATGAACAGAGCATTTTTTTTATATAAAAACTGCGTTACTGACATAGATCTTTTTAAGAACTAAAATTTTTAAAGAAATTTTAAAAGGCGTTCTGTGTCCTTTTAAGTTTCTGTCTCCACTCAATTTTGCATCGATCATAAATAATACAATATGAATTTTTTCCTTTATTAACCCTTTACCTTTTTTTAGAATTATTCGAAATTCGAAGACATATTCTTACTCCTGCGTAGAAAAGTAACAATTTTTGTTAGAAAAATTAAGCTGTCAAATTTGACAGTTTGGCTGTGAAGGGTGGTCGATATATCAACTAAAGAACCTTTAGAACCCCTTTAAAACATCAAAGTGGTACAGAATCTAAATCGACCACTTATTTTTATTTTGACAGTTAACGACCCTATTTTGTACCTACCTACCTCATTTTGTAAGATAATTTAGAATAATATTGCGAATGGTCAACCAAAATGTACAAAACCAACTAAAAAAGTGGATACAAAAAATCTGTTTTTAAAAATCGACAACTTTTTTCATATTTCGCAAAATAAGCCAAAATACTCTAGACGCAGTCCTGCTTCACACTAACGACAAATTATACTGGACCGTTTTGCTTTGTATTTTTTTGGTACATAATGCACACCGACGTCATATTCCTTTTACGTTTACGTGATCTACATTTGTCGTCCTTTTTTTAGTTTCAATGGAAACTATTCTCCCACCAGTTTTTTTAATCTTTCGATCCACTGGTAGATCATCTATTATTTTTTTTTATCTTCGGGCAGCCCACGAAGGTCTAAACCTAAGTACTCCAGGTACCGCGGGTGTACTGTGGGTATCCGTCTCACACATCCAGAGCTGGAAACATCCGTGAGGATTTCACCAGCCTTTAGCAGATGTGTGGGGTGGTGCCGCCTCGGACGAGGAAGAATCCTCTACCACCTTCCAAAGAATCCTCTACCATCATCCAAATTATTGCGCATTGTTGCGCTAGTGCTTTTTTTCTGAGCCGGAAATTATCTCCCACCCACCCAAGCAAACCCAAGCAACAACTCTATATATCAACGTACATTATCTAAGCCGAGTTTACATATGCAGAAGTAAAATTATAAATCAGGTTTTTAGTTATCCCTAAATTTAATTTGCACAGTTGTGTGCCTAAAAACGTTAAATCTTAAGAAAAATAGTAAAAAAACGCATGCCATGTCAGGTGAAAATTTAAGGTTAAGGGGAGAAAATTCAAAAATAAGTAATAAAATACAATCTATTTTCCAAAGATTTTGGGTAATTACAGAGTGCGAAAATTTTTCAATTCATTTTCTAAAACTCTCTTATCTTGTTTTTACTTTATCACGTCTCAGCAAATAAAATAAGCACTAATAACTCCCACAGCACTTACTTAAACCTAATCAAAGTCACTAAAGGCGTAGTGGTTGAATAATCAACCACTTATTAGGCCAATCGCGAGTAGCGCATCAAGGTGGTTAAATATCATGCTAGAAGCGCTTGAGCATCTCCCAACATATCAAAGCGGCCATTTTCGAGTCTCTGCGCCACTTGCAAAGAATAAAACAATAATAGTCGAGGCAATGAAGCACTAAAACAGCCAAAATCTCGGACTAAGACGGATCGGAATGCGGTTTTTTGCATTCGCTTCCTAAACTTATTTGTAAAAAATGTATCTACTTTGTATGTTATACAACCGGCAATTGCATTGCTGCAGCCAAAAATGCATTCAAAAAATGCATTTTTTGAAGTCGCTTAAAGAAAATTAAATAACTTTGTTAATAAGACTCAGAATTGGCTCAAACCGGGGTCCCGGGGGTTTTCGAAGTCGCTGATCACGATTATGATGTTCAAATTGACCCACCACCGACCTGGAGCTCAGGATCGCTGATGAACGTCATCTCCGTGGGGCTCTCCCAAAATTCACGCGGGGAAGGAGAGAAACTCGGCGCCTGGGGTTTTTTTGGGTTGCTGAATTCAAATATGGCATCGGCAAACACCCCCCGGACACCTGGTGCGCCGGAATCTGAACGTGGACGTCATCCCCGGGAGTTTTCCTGACAAGATCGCAAAAAACAAACCGAAAATCGTTGTGTGGGCGTTTTTTGGGGCGCTGAATCCAAATTTCACGTCGAAAACGACCCCCCGAACACCAGGTGCACCGGAACCTGAATGCGGACGTCAACTCCGAGGGTTTTCCTGACACGATCGCTAAAGACACACCGAAAACCGTTATGAGGGTTTTTTAGGGCGCGAATTCCAAATTTCATATCGGAAACGTCCCCCCGAACACCTGGTGCACCGGAACCTGGGCCTGAACTTCATCTCCGAGGGTTTTCCAGACACGATCGCTAAAGACAAACCGAAAATCGTTATGGGGGTTTTTTGGGGCGCTGAATCTAAATTTCTCATCGAAAACGACCCCCGCTCCAACACCTGGTGCACCGGAACCTGGACACGGACGTCATCTCCGAGGGTTTTCCAGGTTCCGTTGCACCAGGTGTTCGGGGGGTCGTTTTTGACGTGAAATTTGGATTCAGCGCCCCAAAAAACGCCCACACAACGATTTTCGGTTTGTTTTTTGCGATCTTGTCAGGAAAACTCTCGGGGATGACGTCCACGTCCAGGTTCCGGCGCACCAGGTGTCCGGGGGGTGTTCGCCGATGCCATATTTGAATTCAGCAACCCAAAAAATCCCCGGGCGCCGAGTGTCTCCTTCCCCGCGTGAATTTTGGGAGAGCCCACGGAGACGACGTTCATCAGTGATCATGAGCTCCAGGTCAGCTGTGGGTCAATTGGAACATCATAATCGTGATCAGCGACCTCGAAACCCCCGAGAACCTGGTTTGAGCCAATTCCGAGTCTTATTAACAAAGTTATTTAATTTTCTTAAAGCGACTTCAAAAAATGCATTTTTTGAATGCATTTTTGGCTGCAGCAATGCAATTTCCGGTTTGTATAAGATACAAAGTAGATACATCTTTTACAAATAATTTTTGGAAGCGAATGCAAAAAAACCGCATTCCGTTCCGTCTTAGTGCAAAAAATTCCGAGGTTGAGTGCTTCATTGCCTCGACTATAAGTGTTATCGCCTTAAAGAAACATCCAAAAAATAAAATATATTTTTTCGGACGGTCAGGCACTTCTGACGGTATTCTGCTGCAATTATGCTTTGGCTGTTTGGTTTGGAACGTACAAGTTGACTTTGTAATTCGCCATAAATGTTAGACTTTTACGTAATTACATGGATATTTTAAGTTGTCTGTTGACCGAAGTGCGTCTTACTTATGTTGGTTATGTGCTTAGACCTCTAAGACGTATAGGTACCTACTTCGAATAATTAGATTTTATAACTTTAAAGTTTTGCATTTGTAATTTTGTGATTTTTTGATACTTTTCGTTTTGCTAACTTACAGAATGCCCTCTTGATGATGGCCTACTCAAGCCGAAGCGCGTAGGCTCTAGTGTAATATAAGTTATATAAGGAGGCAGATAGGACTTTAATTGCTCACCCTTTAATAATTATTGTACTACCTTTGCTTAAAGTTTCAACCGTTAAGAAATGAACATAGTACTTTTACGGTCACGTCTCCGCCTATTAACGTATGTAGAAAACTGTGGAGAGGCTACTGCTTGGCATAGAAAGTTGGAATGGCTAGTCGACAGCGTATGATAAAGGTGAGTTGGCTAAACAGCCGGATTGGTTCAATTAATTTTTTAAAGTTAAAATTTGAAAAAGTGTTGCATAGGTTTGTATAATACTTATAAAAACAATAAAGAAATAATATCACTACAAGAAGCCTTTTCTATTAAAATAAAATCTGGTTGGCTTTTGATATACGTAAGTATTTTAATAAAATGCAGATAAAATAAAATTCTTTTTCAATACTTCTTTTTATAAAACAATCTCCAGGGATCATGTTTTTATTTTTGTCAACATCAATTTTCTTACGAGAAACATTTTTCCGATTACATACTTTCTTGAGTATATCGATTTACGATCATATTTTCTTCTTTATTAAAAATTGCTTTTGGTATAAGAAAAGCTTGCGTAGCAAAGCCGTATTTTACCACAGAACATGAAATATTTTAAAGAAAAGTTTAAAGATAAGAGGAAAAGCTTATTATTAATACAGCATGTCTTTTTACAAGATAATAATAATAGGTAAATGCTTTTTATTTATGATATTAAAATCATGTAAAAAATACTTCAAATAGACCTAACCATATTGTCTAAATAAATATTTTAAGAAAAAAAATATTGGTTATGACATCTTTAATATAAACCCTATTATACCTACATACAAGCATTCATAAAAAATATGTTAGAGACCTTAACTTATAATATAATTTCACTACTGTTCTGCTGACTGGGATGGTCTTCGAAACTTTTTCTCTGCTTTTCCTTGGAACCATATCTGTTTTTTCACTCTCAATGCCATCGAAATTTGCTCTCATGTCACAGATATCATTCAAGTAGGTGTTGAAAGCTTCATTCCACATAGTCGCAAGAAACTTAAACTCCACCATCAAAAGCCTTGATAATCCAAGGTTTGTGAACAAGGCATACTCAAAAGATTCCAAGCTCACAAAAAGTTACTTCAAAATTCTACACCCGAAAATCGTCCACTTTTCACCGATTAATACAATTAAACTATCTTAGAGTCCATAAATGCTTGTAACAACCGCATAAAAGATAACGTGCCTTCCTGTTCCACTTGCCAAAAACGTTAGTCAAAACTTCTGTAGAAGCACTTTTCCTCCCCTAACGTCGAACTGCGAAATTATCTCCACCTCGAAAGGGCAAGCCGAACTATTTGCCGAACCATTCGCTGCCAATTCCACCCTCATTCTTTTTGCCATTTTCGCTCTTTCAACCGCTACGTCTGTACCCCACGAAATGTCCGACATAAACAGGTTCAGAAAATTCTTCTATTCCTTGACGCTAAGGATGACATACCACATGTTCTAAAAAAATGCGCTCCTGAACTTGCACCCATCGTAACTAGCCTTCTAAAGATCTCCAATGACAAGAGTATCTTTCCAGACATCTGGAAGACTGCTCGTGTATAGCCCGTCCCGAAGAAAGGTTCCAAGTCCCTTCCATCCAATTATAGACCTATCTCTCTTCTCTCTGTTGTCAGCAAAGTCATGGAGAGATTCAACAACTTGCAAATTCTAAAGTACCTAGAAAACACAAAATAATCCATGGCAGATAGTACGGATTTCGTCACCAAAGATCCACAGCTAATCTCCTTACTTTTATTACACATAACTGGAACAAGATCAGATTGTTGCTCTTGATATTTTCAAGGCCTTTGATTTAGTATGGCATGCCACACTCCTCAACAAGCCACCTTCATACGGTCCTCCTTCCAAACTATGTACCTGAATCGGTAGCTTTGTCTCTAATTGGCTCTCTAGTCTATCGAGGTGGATGGTCACTCCTCTAGTTTCCATCTTATCAATGCCAACGTACCCCAAGGTTCAGTCTTGGCACCAACTCTATTTCTTCCTTACATAATTGACCTCAGACCTGCCCTCTTCACCTACCAATCCTATCCAGAGGTCCGCTGACGATGGTACTCTTCACTTCAACATTCATTTTTCCAGAAGTCTCGAATAAAGAGCTGGATAATAGACGCTATGCACTTATCCTTTTCATAAGGTCTTCAATTAATCCTTGACTGGGGTACCAAGAACATTTACTCCATCCACATGCGTGGAAAAGCCTTACAGAATAACGACCCGTTTGATCTTATTGGCACCACTTTCGAATGTCCACATTACTTCATTAGTCACATCATCAGTTAAAAAGCTCTCTTTCGAGTCAGAAAATAATTCTCCCCTTCCAACTTACATACTTTCTATGTTTCTCAAATAAGACCTACCCTAAAGTATTATTTCCACATCTGGGAAGCGACATCATATATATATATATATATATATATATATATATATATATATATATATATATATATATATATATATATATATATATATACAGGGTGACGCGGATCTAAATTAACATACTTCAACACAAGACAAAGAATACCTTGGGGGTTCTTAATCACCCATCTTTGATAGTTCAATTGTCGATAGTTAATAAGATACAGGGTGTTTTATGAACTTCAGCAATTTTTTGTTCTTGTCATATTTTTTAATGCACTCCGTATAAAATTTTCATATTGGGTCAACATCTGTAACCTATCTGTCGCTTAAAATTGCAGTATCAGAAAATTTTAAATTCCAGGCCCGTATTAAAAAAAGTTGACATTTTCAATTTTTACATTTTTAACACCCTGTATATCAATTTTTTCAAAATATTATTTTTTTATTGGAAAGAGCATAAAGAATTGACCCTAACGGCATAATTTTCAAAGTTCCCGCACCCATCACTTGATTAGAATAAATGGTTGTTTTGTAAAAAATTTCAAAATGGTGCATATTTGGAAATTAGAAATTAAGAAAATAACAATAAAAAAGCAAAAACTGCTTCCGAAGTAAAAAAATAAATGTACTAAACGTTTAATAGTTTTAACGAGACTAAATTTTAGGGAACAACACAACAACAAATAACAAAGTAATAATAATAATAACAAAACTGCAAGTTAAAATCGACTGCTTAAAATCTAATACATAGAACAAGTTTTAGCAAGAATTAATTTTAAGAGCACTTTAGCAGAACACTGTTATTTAAGAAGCTGTTCAAAATGCCCTCCATTGGCTTGTTCACATCTTCGTCTTCTGATGTTTAAATTTGACACTGCTTTTCTATTTGCGTCTGGGTTATTTTTTATTTCCTGAAAAGCATTAATAATTCGTTGCAAAAGCTGCTCCCGCGTGTTGATTTCTTCTGAATAAACCAAATTTTTCATATTCCCCCAGAAAAAAAAGTCCATAGGATTAAAGTCCGGCGACCTGGCTGGCCATAAATGGGGCCCTCCACGGCCTATCCATCTGTTAGGAAACGTAATATTTAAAAATTCAGATACAACCCTTGCAAAATGTGGTGGGGCCCCATCATGTTGAAAAAAGAGCCCTCTCACGTTAGCATTTTCATTCTGCATAAGTCCTGGCAAAATGTTTTGTAAAAAATTTAAATATTGATTTCCATCTAATCTTTCAGCAAAAAAGTGCGGCCCAATTAATTTATTATTTATTATACCTGCCCAAACGTTTATGGAAAATTTGTGCTGCGAATGCGATTGTCTGATGGCATGTGGATTTTCTAACGACCATACATGGGAATTCCTTGAATTATTTACACCATCTCTGGTAAATTGTGCTTCATCGGTCCAGAGGATTCGATAAAGACTCCTTTGGTGTCTACTGAGCCACTGGCAAAAGAGTAACCGGTTTGCATAATCGCCAGGTTCCAATCTTTGAACTTCTTGAACATGAAACGGATGCAAGCCTTCCTTTTGCAGTGTTACAACTCTTTTTTGCGGGATTCCTAGACGTGTCGCAATTTTTCGAGTAGATGTTTTGGGATTATCTTCAACAAGATTTAAGATATCTTCTTCCTCCTGAACTGGATGTCGTATTGGTTGATCAATATTATTGTCGGTGGGAAAATGTCCATGTTCTCCAGCAAATAAAAATACATTTGCAAATGTTTTGTGATATGGACATCTTCTACCCGGAAATCGCCTACGATATTCCCGAACAGCAGCTCTTCCATTACCGTTACAAAAACCGTATACAAAAATAATGTCGGCATATTCGGCATTTGAAAATTGGTAAGGCATCTTCAACAGAAAATTGCAATAATTGTTAACCGAATACTAACAAAGGTCAGACAACTGTCACATATCTGATAGTGACTTGAATTGTTGCTATGGAACAGTAACTCGATAGTCTTTGGTTTGTTTTTAAATGAGGCAAAGCCTACTTCACAAAGTTTGAAATTTCTGACTGTAATTTACGATTTTTTGTCGATGTCTAAAAAGCAATCATTATCTTGCAGTTTTGTTATTATTATTATTACTTTGTTATTTGTTGTTGTGTTGTTCCCTAAAATTTAGTCTCGTTAAAACTATTAAACGTGTAGTACATTTATTTTTTTACTTCGGAAGCAGTTTTTGCTTTTTTATTGTTATTTTCTTAATTTCTAATTTCCAAATATGCACCATTTTGAAATTTTTTACAAAACAACCATTTATTCTAATCAAGTGATGGGTGCGGGAACTTTGAAAATTATGCCGTTAGGGTCAATTCTTTATGCTCTTTCCAATAAAAAAATAATATTTTGAAAAAATTGATATACAGGGTGTTAAAAATGTAAAAATTGAAAATGTCAACTTTTTTTAATACGGGCCTGGAATTTAAAATTTTCTGATACTGCAATTTTAAGCGACAGATAGGTTACAGATGTTGACCCAATATGAAAATTTTATACGGAGTGCATTAAAAAATATGACAAGAACAAAAAATTGCTGAAGTTCATAAAACACCCTGTATCTTATTAACTATCGACAATTGAACCATCAAAGATGGGTGATTAAGAACCCCCAAGGTATTCTTTGTCTTGTGTTGAAGTATGTTCATTTAGATCCGCGTCACCCTGTATATATATATATATATATATATATATATATATATATATATATATATATATATATATATATATATATATATATATATATATATATATATATATATATATATATATATATATATATATAATATCAGTAGGATAACGACCGTTATAATAAAACTTGTTATATGTTACGAAAACTTGGTATATTAAAAGAGTAGCTAATATACTATTTTATTGACCGATATCCCGTTATTTTGAAAGTTATATATATATATATATATATATATATATATATATATATATATATATATATATATATATGTATATATATATATATATATATATATATATATATATATATATATATATATATGCACTTTTTGCACATTTCAGTTATTTTTTGACACTTTGCATATCTCTGAAAAACAAAAACGTATTTTCATGCATATTAAGGACTTTTAAAAATATATCAAAAATTATGAGCGTTCACTTTTGTTAGAAATTCTAATATTTTGTGGGGTTTTGGGATTTCCCAGGCACCAATGAAGTACCGATAGTGCAATACAATTTAAAGGTCATTAAAAAGGTTTAAGTGAGATACCCAAATAATTTCTTAGAAGTTAGGTCACTGAACTACCGTAATATTTCGTAAATATTTTGTTTGTTACTGTTAGTGTGTACTACATAGTTTAGTTTAGAGATAGAGCCGTGTAACGCCGCTAATATTCTTTTGTTGTTCAGAATATCCAAAATGAAAACTTCTTCCTGAATTAAAAATTATCCTGAGTTGGAGCTTAGCGGGGATAAAGAGTTTTGCAAAGCTTCCGCCAAAATTGTTGTGAAAAATAGTTTCAGGTGGATCAATACGTGAAAACAGCAATGCATCAAGCCAAGTTTCAAAATCTGACATCGGGTCTAGTTCAACAGTATGTTAAAATCTCATTTCAAAATGCTGGTGATAAAACAAAAAGTTAAAAGGAAGTCTTTAACCAAGATTTGTGCAGAGCTTTTGTCGCAGTAAACATTCCGTTAAAAAAATTACAAAATTCACAGTTAAGAGAATTTTTGCAAAAATATTGTAACTCCAATATCCCAGATGAGTCCATATTAAGGAAGAAGAATGTGAATGCAGTATGTAATTATGTGAGTGTAATAAAAGAAATTAAACTTTCACTAGGCGATAACAATTATTTCTATATCATTGTTGACGAAAGTACGGATGCTTGTGGATTCAATCAACTTTATTGAAATATTTTCAGCCAAATGTAAAAAGCTCCCGGCGAAATAGGTGTTAAAATTGTAAGAAAATTAGACTACTATAGAAAAGATTTATTTAAATACTTAAGGGAAGTAATGAATATTTTTAGGTGTAAATTATCGGGGATAATACCACGAGAGCTTAAAAATTACCGATAATTTTTCACGATTGCGGGTTTTCTATAATTTGCAAAGAAAACACGTAAGAGTGAAAAATTATCAGTAATTTTAAAGCTCGAGTGGTATTTAGGGGATTATTTCACGAATGAAAACACAAATTACTATGACAACCAAAGAAAATGACTGGAAAAAATTATCGGTGTAATTTTTTTTAATTGACGTAAAAAAATTATCGCCGTAATTTTAAAAAACGTCACTCATCTTACGGGACTTTAAACACATGAGTGAAATAATCCAATGAATTTATACCTTGGTCCTATTCATTGCTACCCAAACCAAAATATTGTCCTATTACATCAGTAGACGTTGAAAGAAGTTTTTCTATAGCAAAACATATTTTTACGCACAGAAGGGAAGCAGAAGACAAAGAAAACTTTGAAGAACATTTAATAATAAATTCCTATTATAGCATTTCTACCTAAAATATTATCGTTATATTTCTATTTTAATTAATTTATTTTACTGATATCTTCGTTTCATTTGTAGGAATTTTTTTTTAGTTTAAAATTAATATTTAGTACAAATCAATCGTACTTTTTAATAATATTGAATATTTTACTTCCTATGGACTAAATTAGCAATTATAGTTCCTCTTTGGAGAATTGAATACCGTAGTTCCAGAAATACAAACAGTATTTTTAACTAATATGCAATTACCATATTTAGATAAAATTGTTGCATATTTTCAATAACATATATGCATATATCTGTGTATATTTTGGATAAATTTAGATGCATATATTCCGCCCCCTACTTAGTTATAAGACCAAATTGTGAAAGCTACACAATGAAGACATTTCCTGTTTCGTTATTTAAATAAATGATAAAACTGGCAAAAACTTCTTGAGGTACCCTCGTAGTATTTTCAATCCAATATTCATAAAAAGCATATACCTTGCAAATTGCGGAAAAGATATGACCCATTTATCCTGGAATACTGTAAAAACTTTTGAAAACATCAGCTCAAAGAAAAACAATCCTAGGCAGCAAGAAAAGCGCAAAAGTTTTGAAACTGCCACAGAAAAACCCATAAAATATCTGTAATTGTTCTTTGTCGCCTCAAACAAAGAACTTGTTTTTACATTAAAGTCCATATGTCCTTTTTAACGACAGTAATTTTACCTTTATTAAATTCTACGGATATTTGAGATAGCCACGAATCAGTTTATTGCAGAAATATAGGTCAAGCTGTGATAGTAGCGTTTGTCGAAGAATCCTTTGTCTTGTACAACCATATACGTATTAAATAAATATACCGCTGGTTGTCTCGAATTTGTGATGCCAACAATGTGAAATGGAGATATCCAATCTCGCATAAGTCTATCCTTTCTTCTGATATTTCTGTATAAGCGCATGCGTTAAAACGAATTTTAAAACGAATTTTTTCATTGGTCAGAAACTGTACTGAATTAGATGGTAAATTGTACTAATCATCGGCTGTTGTGCGTATATTTAGGCTTCTTTCAGCTTTCTGGTTTTTTAATTTACAGTTGGATCGCCATTCGCCATTTTTTCTTTGTGTCGTATTGTATTTTGTATTCGGTGTTAATAATAATAATAATAAAGATGTTTATTTATTTATGCCAATAAAAACAATTTAAAATATAAATATAAAATTGATAAAATTAAAAAAGAAAACCAAAAAATGACAGTAGTATACTAGTTGGCATAAATAGGTAGGAGTTTGATTTATAAGAAATCATTCTTCCAATCCTACCCCTACTAAATAATTTTTTATATTATTTTTAAAAGTTATATAGCTTAAGCCCCTTAGACTAGAAGGAATATTATTAAAAATTACAGAAGCTGTATATTTAAACGAAGACTTATATTTTTCAGTATGATGTTTAGGTATTTCTATTGCGTTCTGATTTCTAGTATTAACATTATGAATATTATTCCTGAATTCAATTTTTTCAAATAAATATCTAGGTTTCTGAGTTAAAATTATTTTATATATAAAACAGGATAAGTGGATTTCGCCCCTTTTTGCTAATTTAATTATATTATGTTTGTTAAAGGTAGGTGATAAGTGATCATATTTTTTTTTCCTATTGAAAAACGAACACAGTTATTTTGAAGAATTTGTTCTTGTGGTTTATTTTGAAGTGTGCTAACTGATGCCCTGATGTACAAAAAGTAATAAACTAGTTCAATTATACTAAAAAACCAACAGAAACTTATGAAGTGTGGCGCCGTTAGATTGCCAATAGCAACACAAAATTTAGCGCAATCGCAAATTACGAAATATCTGAAGAAATTATAGACTTATGCGAGATTATATATCTCCATTTCACATTGTTGGCATCAAAAGCCGCACATTGGGTAAATGGGGAACCTGCGGTATATTTATTTAATACGTATATTGGTACAACCCACGTAGGTTTTCAGCCTCGTGGCTTGTACATAACGCAGGTGCCTGGAGAGAAGGTATGTGCAAATTCTTCATGGGATTTACAGGATTAGAGGTTAGAAAGGAAAGGAGGAACCTTTGCAACCAATTTGTTTCATATTTTTTTTTAACTTCTGACAGCCCACGAAGGCCGAAATCTAAGTACTATGTAACGTGGGTGTACTGGGGAAATCCGACTCACACATCCAGAGCTGGAAACATCCGTAGGGATTTCACCGGCCCTTTAAGAGGTTGTGTGGGCTGGTACCACCTCGGTCGAGGAAGAATTCCTCTACCACCTTCCAACAACAATCGCAAAATATCCATGGTCGAAGGGGGCTTCGATCGCGACCTCTCGGTTGCAAAGTTGGCGCCGTACCAACTCGGCCACCGGAGATCCGGGATTTGAAGAATTTTACTGAATTCGTTACTAGCAAAATATTAAAAGTCCACTCTTACTGACAGAATACGTAGTTTTCTTGATATTTAATAAAATGTTTTGCAATAACAAAATAATCTTTGTATTGACATGTTATTATAAATGAGGGTAAATTGGAAGTAAATGGTATAAGGGGGTATGAAATTACCCTTTTTATAATTCAAAGTTAAACGTGTATTATACCTTTCGGTACGTTTGTACAACTAAGTCGTTGTTTTGCTATTAATTGAAATAATCTTCAAAATATTAAATATTATAAGTAAAGTAAAATTACAATAGGGCGGATATGAAGAACCGTCCAATTTAACAATTTCAAGCTGTTTATTTTGAGAGCTGCAATACATCATTTTAGAAAAAATCTGATAAATTATTTGGTTTTGATACTTCGCTGGCGTCGAAAAATAGCAGTAAAGAAGCTAAAACTTTTAGCTTTGTCGATAATATAAAATAAAGTAGGAAGCCGAAAGTTCTGGAGAAAATAAACAAAAAGCTACAGTATTTCTTTGTTCTTCTTTATATATTGATAACTTTGTAGTGTGGCTTTTAGAATGCATTAAAATTTAATAGGAACCCTCAATAAAGGAAATCAAGTAGTAAATGTTGAAACTAAAAATAATTCATTTTGCCAACAAAATCTAAATTTTATCATGAACTTTTTACTCAGATTGTCACTAGATTTCGTGGAATTTAAAAAGGTTTTAAAACGACTTTGCTGACACGGCAACATCGTCACTAATATAAGATTTTTTACCGTTCTTGTCATACCCAATCAAACCCAACCCAACCTGATGCCGCCTTGTTAGCGAATTATGTAAAATTCCTGTTCAATTTTAGAAAATACAGTTGAAACTGTAGTAAAAAAGTGTATTTTACTTCCCGTTCTTGTGGAAAAAGCTTTGTATTTTTTTTTAAATGTGTTATTAATTTGTGTTTCAAATTTCAGCTCAATGGATCCTATTTCACTTAATTTTGTTATTCCAAATTATTTTGGAAAGAAGAAAGGCGGTGAATTGAAGCACCGTTTTCTGTCTAATCTAATACTAAATACGGTCTAAGAACTGGCACACTGATGAGCCGCCAAAAAGATACAGGGGCGAAACGCCGAGGCGGGTAATTTCACAACAACGCCATATTTATTCCTTAAACACAATGGTTATGTATTGTCCAAACCGAGGACAGTTAAATAAAGCAAACTCTGTTATTCTATTATTACCAAATTTAAATTTAATGTTGATAATACTGCTTTTACAGAGCTTGTAAAAAATACTGATCGACAACCCTGTTCAGTTGTCCCGTGAGAGGAACTAATGAAACTTCCGGAAAACGATTATGTTACTTGCCTAAATACCTATTTGTCAAGACAATTTTAACATCGACTTTTAGGGCATTTCGTGCGTTAAAAAAATTTAAATAAACATTTGTTCATAACTGGGACCACTATTTTCTAGTAAACAAATAACATCTTGGCACAATGTGATAAATGGACGGATAAAAAACTTTCGCTAATAGTGTTTCCGTTTTGACGAAACCCTAAAAAGTAATTTAAGAATTTTGAGTTTTTGATTTTCAAGTCCATATGACTAATATCCAGAAGTTTCCCTGAAATTTGTAGCTTCATAAATTTTGATTTCGTTTCAAAAGCTTGCCCTATTTTACCGCAAACCCATAACACAAAGAGGAGCGCTCGATTAAACGATCATATTAACTCGGAATAACTCGTCACATTCCGCTTTACTTTTCAAAATACTGGTGCGTAATTAATGTGCAATTTATCTGTTTAATCCCGTTTCCACTAACGCTAACAAGTAGGTTGTTAAGCTCAATATTGTGCAATTTCTAGTTCAATTTAGTAATTTCAAGTTTCTAATTCCTCGAGCCACGATGTGTCATTTTAGGGATCTGTCTGATAAATTGCTTCAACTCTGAATTCCTTCTCGGTTCTGTTTTAATTATTGACAGGAAAGCGTCAAATATATTAAATAATTAATTGTGCTTGGTTCGTCTGTTTGAGGCGTTAATTATTTGAGTGACGAATAACCTAAATTGGTATTTTAATCTTTGTTTATAAACTGTAAGTGGTGTAGCTTATACCAGCTTTTCACCAACAAAATAGAAACCGCTGTATTATTAAGAAGGTTTCTTAAGAAAGTGCGAAAGTGGCTGACCTTAGCAAGTTGTTTTAGATAAACGTATTTTGATACTATTTTCCCTTCAATAAAAAAACATATTTTATTTTTGCAATAGCTGGTCCATGGCTGATGTCCTTTTGTATTGATTATCTTTTTGCTGTGCCCATTCTCTGTTGTTATTTTGTCCAAGTTGCTTACTGGCAAGAGGTAAACAAATCAGTAGCATACAGATGTTTTATTGGTATTGCATCCAAATTGTTTGTAAAATGGCATATCTTCGCGAACCCCCTCTACACCCCTACACGTGCACCTTCTTATGATGTTTCACAGTTCAAATTACGAATCTATATACTACCTTTCTTTGACCATACTTTTCTTGCTGGCGTTGATAACTAAAACGATGGTTGTAAAAAATATCAGGTGATCAATCTACTTTCAACTGTTTTTGAGCCCAGGCTAACCGATTTTCCAAAAGTTGCAGTGTCAACACATGTTTTGCTATTGTTGACCGCGCGGGCTTTAAAGGAACTAATAATTGTATCGCCCTCTCGTGTGAATTTCTTTCTCTATTTTTCTCCCTCTGGAAGTTCATCGACGGCTCCAGTCTCCTTGTATCTTTTCATCCATTTACACATAAAGGATCTTGGATATTACATATTATATTAAAACAATTATTTCTGCCATCAAATAATAGTTGTTATAGTAAAGGTCAAGATGTATGACAACAAGCTATCGACTAGCTCTAAAACAGTTGGGCAGTTTACTTGAGGAGGTTTACTAATTTCGCTTATTGGTGCCATATGCTAATCACCTACCGATGTACTTACCAAAAGAAAATGTAGGTACACTATTTAACATCATTGGTATGAGCCAGAAAACAGATTTTATTTGGCGCCACTTTCAGTATTATAAATGTGTCAAAAAGTCTACTACATATAATTAAACTTCCTGTACGCAAAAAAGCCAACGACGTGATGAAACAAAGTTAAAAGTAACTTAAATACAGTCAACTTCGGATATAACGACCCCCGCATATAACGAACCACCGGTTATTACGAACAAAAATTATGGTCCGGCCAAAACGCCATAAGAATGTATGTATTTTTTGTTCGTTTATAACGAACCCGGCTATAACGAACTATCGGCTATAGCGAACCCTATTTTGATTAGTTTTTGCTTGTGGAAGTTCGGTTATAACGAACTGTCGAAATTTCACGTACGTATCACTTCCATATTCGTAAAGTAACGGCCGAGAATAGCAACCATAGAGAAGCGACAAAGACAATACAAGATTTCACAGGGCATGTGCGACGATAATGTGGACTTCTGTCTATACCGCATCATTAGTGTGACGAAATATCTTTCTCCGTTCAATATTGTGGATACGTGTCTGCCCAAGGTCAGCAGAACTGGTTACCCTAAATATCAAAGGCACCGACACGTTTTGTCGCTTCTCTATGGTTGGTATTCTCGGATAACGGGTCGAGTAGCGAGTAGCGACCTGTCAGGCGCCATTTCAATTTGTAGTTTAATTTCGGCAATAGGCGAGGGAATATTGTTCTAGCATGGAGCAGAGCGCGCCAAAATTCAGCAAGCGAAAAAGCAGAAAAAGTTGACATAATTACAAAACTGCAAAATGGGGTTGTAAATGCCTAAATCTGTAGGGACTATCAGTTACAAAAGTCAAAGACTATTAATATTCGTAAATTTTAATAATAATAATTTTGACAACAAGAGTGTTGATTGAGTCTGGTGATTACTTACAAATTAAAATTGAAAAACATGTACTAGAAAAAAGAAAAAATTTCAAATTACTGATTTTGTATAAATTATACAAATATGTATGTTTAATAAGTACATAATTTAAAAATACTATTATGTATTGATTATAATAAACGACTCATAAAAAGTACCATACAGTACATAATACATATTTGTTTTATTCTCTGCACTTCGGATATAACGAACGCCCTGCTATAACGAACTGTTTAAAGATCCCCTTGGTGGTTCGTTATATCCGAAGTTTACTGTATTTAATTTAAAAAGGAAAGAAAGGCATCGTAGAATATGGAAAGAATATAATAAAAATTAAAATGATAATCCAGATAATGCTCTAGGAAGTTGCAACGCCTTTACAACGCTAGAACACTACATTAAATCAGTTTGCTTTTTGAGTATGATTATTCAAAACATTGGTTTTTCTTGGCGATTATGAAATTAGGTACTTATCGTGATGTCATTTAAAGCTCGGACCTTTGAACGCCAAATGTGAATCCCAATACCGAAAATTATTCTTTGTGGGGGTTACTCCTCCACTTCAGAGGCTTGGACAATGACACACGCCCAGGACTTCTCCTAACCATCAAAAGCCTGATAATGAAAAGCAATCTAACTATAAATTTAGAATACAGAGTGTATTATTTAAATACATAACATAGTGAAAGTTACCTGGAGATGTGTAGAGCTCCTAGCTTACAAATTTATCTTATATCTGCTAGGACTCTTTTAGCATTTTCTATAAAGTATAAAGCTACTCCTCAGAGGTCTCAAGATCAAAGAGGACCTCTCACTCCTATTTACAAATTATATATTATTTCACCATAAGAACGTCAGCCAATCAGAACCAGTCTATTACAATATACACCAAAGTCACACTGGCTTTTCTCCTAAAGGAAATCCCACGACACTATTCCAGGAAAGCATTTTGTTTCACTGAAAATTAAAATCAAAACAAACCCCGACCTTCCTTCATTAAAAATATCGATTTTTAATTTCTTATTAGTATTAGTCACCCTTCTGACGTATCTTAAGTAAGCTCCGCCAACCGTACACCTTTACGGGAGTGCCTCAGTTCGTACTCCTATTGCTCGATTTACTCCTATTATTTTGTAACAATATAAGAACATAATACAAAAATATGAAGGGTTTGCCTTAAGTCCGAACATATATGATCATAATATGTCTCAAAGATACATAAAAACTACATTAATAATAAACTAAATTTACAAAAAAATGTTCTAGAGTACATTACTCCAGAGCATAGGTACAATGAAAAAGCCAAAAGCGGAAAAACAGACTGTCAACACTACTGGTCCGCAGATATAAGGCGCGTTGAAGCGGAAAATGAAATTCACGACATTCCTCAAAATTTAAAAGTAACGGAAATTAGCCCGTTACATATTTTGCACTACTTTTAATGCCCTCTTGAATGGTCACAGAGAATCACTGCTTCGAATAGTTTCAAACACAAAATGATTACGACCAGTTTCTTCTTCTATTGCCAGACAGCAACTGATAGATAATATACCTAGCGTAATAGAGGATGGAATGATCATTAGTGTTTATGCCCTTTCACTTACTATTATAGAGTGTAATATTATATGACATGGTTTTTCTTGCGCTAATGTATATCGTGTAAGAATCAACAATCAGCATGAATAAAATACATAAAAGTAGATTAACTGTTGTAGGAAATAATATAAAAGATCATGAAAGTACTCGTAAATACCAAATAATGACAATTACCAAAAACTAGAATAAATTATTAAAATCGCCAAAATAAATAGTTTTTAAAATTCCATTTAAGCATGGATTTATTATAATAAGGATTCGACATCCGTATACTATGAGCGTATCGAACGTGAAGCCTTATATTTTGTTGTTTGTTTTTGTTTTTGTTATTCTCTTGGGGGAGCAGTTTACGAACTACGAACATAGACAAGACTACGACTTACTACGTAATTGAATCAAGAATGGTAGTAGAAAGAGATAAAATAGCATTGGAGTGTTGGAGCTCAGAAGTGTTGCTGTCTGTTATGGTTGTTTAGGAAAACGGCTGAACCTCGGTCTGAACACTCGGTTACACGTACGTCTTTGTCTAATGAACTAGAAATGAAAAAGTGCGACGTATAGATTTATATAGATTTATAAATGACTCGGAGCGACTTTAAATAAACACCTTTAGAAATAACATAACCTATAAATAATAAAACCTTTTTAACTTAAATTTATTATTATTTAGAAGAAAAATAAAATATTTTAGGGCTTTTATTACTTTTGGTAAATCTTGTGATGCTTCTAACGTATTTTTTGTACAAAAATACAAGGTAAAATAAGATGTGGCCAATGTTTACAAATTGTGTTTACAGTGTCGTTTAGAATGGTTTGTTTTGGCTTCAAAGAATGTGAAATCATCCCGTATCTAGTCCTAATAAATCCATGCATTTAAGAATATTGCAAAACGACGAAAGCGAATCTTACAAACGAATATCAAACAGCAGATTCCCAGCTATACTTCAATAGTCTGACTACGAAAAGATATACATTATAATCAGAGCTCTATTTAAATTTTGTATTATGCCGTTTCAACAAGATCTTTTTTCGTCCTTTTGCACTCTTAAGTCCTGACTTGACGGCACGTTTGCATGTCTCGAGTCAGTCTCGAGTATAGCCACGAAATTGTTTTTTCTTTTAATATGTAAAGTCTTTTGGAAAGTATTTTCCCAAGTGACAAGACGAAATTATTTAATTTAAAAATGGAAAACTGTTGGTTAGGTTTTAAACAATAATTTTTGTAAAACTCAGAATAAAAATAAACATAAAACAAAAAATGCTTCTTAGTAGTTTTATGGTTATCGACAAAAAAAAATTAAGGTACGTAAAGTAGAAGCAAGCAAAAAGAGCCATTAGATTCGTAACTGACAGAGACCGCAATGATTTCCTTTTCTCTCATCTTTTGCAAAGTGGACATCGGAGGCACCTTATGGATTATTCTTTATTCTATTGATAAAAATAGCGGTGCTGAAGGAACTGGCAACGATGCACTATTTTCGCTTTGGCCAAATCAGAATCGAAATAAAATCTGTTCCATTAACATGCTAGGAGATGCATTGCGAGTGCCTCTCCTATGTTGCCGAATGTAAATATGGTCAGATTTTAGTGTGATGGCAGTGCATCAGTGGACGAAGTGGAATGTTCGCAACTTGATTAAGATAGCTAATAGTACTTATTTTATTTAGCTAATAGTATTTTTTTATTTTGAATTATCAGATGCTTATATTTATAAAGTTACGGCTTACCCCGTAAGCAGGAGGGTTAGACACTCCAGACTCCCCATACAAAACACCAAAAACGGGGGCAGCTACCAGCGGTCTCCAGATCGTCAGGCCGATGTAATAGCTGGAGGAAATAAAAGAGAGAAAACCCTTAGACACGACAATCTTACATGCACGTGGCATCACGAAGCAGACTCGCAAAAAAACTCATCTATATATAAAAAAAACTAGCTCACCTGATATGATGTTATCAAACGAAGATGCAGATAAAATCTTGCCCAGTAAGCAATAATTCAGCAGATGAATTTTTAATCGCAGTCCCGGAACTTAATCCATAAACTTGAGCCTTCAAAATGGCTGAAACCGACACCGCGATACTGCTACCTTCGTTGAAGACCAAAGTGGAAATGCCCGACAGTGGACCGCCCTTCCGAACAAAATGGTTCTTACATTAATATTTGCGCCAGCACCAAAAAGGACCCACAGAACACGGAAGATGATCGGGGCGAAAGCAACTACACTGACCGGAATGACAGTAATTGATAGTCTAAAGATGGCGCCACGGCATACCGGCAAGAACTACGAAATCCAAACCAAAACCAAGCATGGACCAGAAGCTGCTCCCTCAAATGACCCCGAATGCAGAATGGCACAAGTCTCCGACCCCAAACGGAGAAACAAACGCAAAAAAAACACCGAAACTTAGAACTCCAACCGTCGCCGCGCCACCAAACAAGGGTACTGAAATCATACAGAGGCCTCTTGCGTGAAACAATAAAGTTACGGAAATACTGACCGTTATAGGTACCTACGCCGGTACTGATCGAGACGCACTATTTCAGTACGATGCATCTAAATACTAACAGCTGAAACCCCGAATGTCGAAACTACAGAAAGGAAGACGATGATGTAGTGCTACAAAATTCCAACCTTCCCACACTCGAAAATGCTACTGCACCAGCCGTGTTCATAAATCGACGGCTTCCAAAAGCGCTTTGGGACTGTTCGTGTATGCGAACAGGTCAGTCATTTACATCCTGAAAGGCTATAGAATCTGTGAAGAAGGCAGTTTAATACGAAGGCATTACGAAATAAAATAATCATAACTCTATAGGAACATAAACATTTATTTTATAAGAACAAAAAACGTCGACTTAGACATAGACATGTACACCCTAATTCACTAAAGGGGTTTAAATTTAGTACGGTCTTAAAAACTGTCAAATAACACAGCAGAACTACCACAAACCCGGCACAAATATTACGCACACAGCCAAAGCGCTCCGCACTCGAGGCCCGTAAACAAATGACTGCATCAGCTCCAATGCGCGCATGCACGTCTCGGAAGGACCCAAAATTTTTCAATGTGAATTTCCATCAATTAATGTTGTGAAATTACAAACATTTCTATTTTCGCTGTGGTTTTCAGAATTAACTGTATTTTTAGTGTAACTTTTCCAATATGTCGAGTAAATAGTTAATAATTTTACTACATGTTGAGTATTTTAATAAGGAAATTACATTTTACGCGAAAGATCCTTAAATTTTACATCAAATCTAAAATATTACAAACACCTTACTGTAATAATTTAGGATTTTTATCAAGATAATTGTGGTAAATTTCCCACATCATTTTACAGTGTACAACAATTCTACTATTTTTCCGGAATTTCTACATGTAAAATAAATTTAGCTCGTCAATGACGTTCAATACGATATACCAGAAATTTCTGTAGCTAAAAATCAATTAAGCATGTAAACCAGGCTATATGTGATTTGTATCTAACGTAGCGAAATTTGCCCATTTGACACCAAATTTGCATAAATCGGAAACACCTAAACCTAATGTATAATGATTTGTTCATTACAGGTACATAATGTAATAAAGGGTATATTACGACTTACTAATGGTTGTTTCCAAATACGAGACGAATAAGAATAATTCGTAATCAAGAAATATTAAAATCTTTCTTTTTCGATAACAGCAAATCAGATGAAATTAATGCAAATTGCAAATCTTTAATATTATCAAACATTTCGCATTATATGCTTTGGTTTACTGAAACAAAACATAATTGTAAAGTTTGTTTTTTGTTACCAAGGCTTCGAGATCATTTAAATCATTTGTCTTTCTTTGTTAAGTAGTAATTAGGGATTGCAATCCAGCAAAGTGGGATCCCGCAATCCCGCGGGATCCCGCATCATTTAGCGGTCTGCGGGATCCCGCACCAGCTATGCGGATCCGCATAGCCATGAAAAAGCCGTAAACTCTTAAAAAATAACGCGAAAACGTGTATCTGCCAAATATACGTGGTACTATAATATGAAAATTAATGAGACTGCTTAGGTATTATAAGTATCTTACTTACCTTACAATCAAACTAATGTGATTTACTATAAAAACTAGTAAGACTTATTATCTCAGGTAGAAAAATAATAAACATTTAAAGTTCATTTGCCCAAAGTTACTTGTTAATTTAATTGATAAGAAATTTGACTGATTTATAGTATAGTTAAGAGAGGCTAGACTTTAAATTACATAATTTTGTTGACTAAAATACAGTTAATTTTTGATATTTCTATTAAA
Organism: Philopedon plagiatum; assembly: GCA_963971165.1. NCBI lineage: Eukaryota > Metazoa > Arthropoda > Insecta > Coleoptera > Curculionidae > Philopedon > Philopedon plagiatum. The sequence continues at coordinate 22,167,216 of OZ020190.1, forward strand.
AAATTAAAGTTGGTTTAATAATTAATTAAATAAACGTTAATTTATCGAATACTATAAAATTAAAAAACACATGCGGGACTGATTTATAGTTATAGCAGTATAGTTAAAAGAGGCTAGACTTTAAATTAGATAATTTTTTTGACTGACATGCTGTTAATTTCTAATTTTTACAATAAACAATTAAAGTTGGTTTAATAATAATTAATTAAATAAACGTTAATTTATCGAATTTTATAAAATTAAAAAATCTATGAGGGATCCCGCGTATAAACATTTGAAATTCATTTGCCCAAAGTTACTTGTAACTTTTAAGAAGAAATTTGATTGATTTATAGCCATAGTAGTTTAAGAAATGCTAGACTTTAAATTATATAATTTTTTTAAGTGAAATACGGTTATTTGTTGATTTTTATAATACAAAATTAAAGTTGGTTCAATAATTAGTTATATAAACATTAATTTATCGAATTTTATTAAATTAAAAAACCTATGCGGGATCCCGCGGAATCCCGCGGGATTAGAACCAATCTCGCAAATGCCCTGCGGGATTTAAAGCACTGCGGGATTGCAATCACTAGTAGTAATAAACTCATACTTGTCACTACGCACACTATATAAATATTTTCTATTTTAAAAAGTAAAAAGAAATATTTTATTTAGATATGTTTTTAAAAGATGTAACTTCCAGTCAAGTGCCATGATGCTCCGCAGCAGAAATTTTAAATTATTTTGCCTCATTTTCAGGGTTTTGTTAAAGATTTTACGATTATTTCTTTTGAAAGATATTTCCTGGAGAATGTAGTTCATTAAAACCTGAAAACTATTCTAAATTTTATTTCATAGATAACGTCTGTTTTTTTTGGCAGTCTGTCTTTACAGATGCCGTCCGATAAAGCTTTTAATTTGTTACTTAGATATTTTGTGTAGTTTTAAAGTCTTACACAAATTAAAAAAAAATAAAATAAAACCTTCCAATCTCAAAAATTTCTAGAAGTGTAACCAAATAAATAAAAACTAAAATCTTTCCTATTAATGGTTTTTCACCTCTAATTCACAGAGGGCAGCTATTATAATTGTTAATAAGTCATTAAAAACTTATGAGTTATTTTATTATTTCTGTGATTTGCTTGCTTTTCGAATTATTTTTATCTTGGAACTTGTTGCTAGAATAAATAACACAGGTCGACAAAAAAAAAGTTTGTGTTTTAGAGACGGGACCCTACCTATATTTAGTAAAGTTTTCCGCTGGATCCGAAAATGATAAAAAAAATTCTGACGTGTGGATTACACCCTCAATTCTCCCCAAAAATTCGAAAAATCCAAACTGGCCATCCAACCCACCTACCTTTAGTAAAATTTTCCGCTGAATACGAAAATGATAAAAAAAATTCTGACATGTGGATTACCCCCCATACACCCTCAATTCCCCACAAAAATTCAAAAAATCCAAACTAGCCATCCAACCCACCTATCTTTAGTAAAATTTTCCGCTGAATCAGAAAATGATAAAAAAATTCTGACGTACGGACTCCCCCCAATGCACCCTTAATTCCCCCCACAAATTCAAAAAATCCAAACTGGCCATCCAACCCACCTATCTTTAGTAAATTTTTCCGCTAAATCCGAAAATGATAAAAAAAAATTCTGACGTATGGATTCACCCCAAAAATTAAAAAAATCCAACTGTCCATTCAACCCACTTATCTTTAGTAAAATTTTCTGCTGATTCCGAAAATGGAAAAAAATTGTTTGGACGTAAGGGATTCCCCCTACTCGCCCGTATCTTCCACTTGCTTCTTTCAAAAATAAAAATAAATACAAAGATACGCCAACCGTTATAACTTTTATAAAATCTGTCGGTAAAACCAAAACTAAAAAATATTATTGAACAAAAAGTTCCCTTTGCTCGTACACTTAATGGCTCCCTTCCCATAAAGAATGAAGAAACTAAAAATATGGATATCATGTATTTCGACGAGCTCTTTCCGATGACGTGTATGTGATTTTAATTTAAACCATTTTGACCCCACACAAAAAATAAAAACCGTGAAATATTTGGGTCAGACATCGAAATTTCCAGTTTTTCCCAAATATATCCATTTCCCACTGATTTTAGGAGTAGGTAAATGTTTCACCAAAAGAAAGTATTTGAGATTTTAAAGTCTCTCTTATGAATCCGTTTTTTGATCCGACGTTTTGTGTTCGAGTTATTAGGTACCAAAAAGGGGAAAATGACATTTTTCGACCTAAAAAAATTCATAAGAATTGCTTGTCATTTTCCGATCCTCACTAGCTTTAATAGAATTCTGAAGCTCCAGGTCCTCTAAAACTTTCGAAAATTTACATCGTTTTAATTTACTTTTGCAGCCTGTAGCCGATTTCAAGGGAAATCGCGGAAATTTCGAATTTGACTTTTAATAGCTCCGAAACGGAACATAACGTATAACTAAATTTTTTACCGAAGCTAGTTGCACTATTCCTCTATCAACCCAAAAAATTCGATTGATCCCCCTCCGACTGTTTCCGAGAAACACAAAACTGTTTGACTTTAGGTTAGGTTTTACGTTAACATTGACATTTATTTTTGCTGATCTCCTGACGTCATTGTTGGGGAAACCCAACCGTTCGTTTAATTTCTATAACTCTATTTGTATTCTAAATAATCCCCTTCAAATAGACAAGCTCAAACTTGTCTCCTTGGTAAATTTAACTTGCATAAAAACACGCAGTTATCGGCAAAACACAAAGACCATTTCGGCCAAAATATCAAAAGAAAATCTTTCCTTTAATTTAGTTCTTCTAATACCGGCACTTTGTCGGCGAACTTCAAAGGCTTAGTTTCCTTTGAAGATTTCTTATCTCTTAGTTTTATTACTGTAGGGTTCTAAAAATATATTCCTGGTAAATGCATAAAAAAGGTCAGTAACCATAGCAACGGAGATCAGCCCCTTCACGTCGCGTAACCGTGCCGGGTTCGAGCTCGGCCTCTTACTAGTTTTTAATGGTCAAAGAAGGTTCACGTCATCGCGAAGACGACTATGACTGGTCGGGCGGAGCGTCAAAAGGTGATGCTTTTCAGTTCAACTTGGTTCCCGTCGGGGACAGAGTAGCAGCTAGACACTTATCACAAAGAGAGACTGTTGTGCCCCTTGGCACAGCAGAATAGCGTCGGTCAAGTATAAGACCCAAAAAATTACACAAGTTCGGTGTGCAACCAAAGTGCGGAAAAAACTTCCAATTTTTTATCTTAGGCATGGTCCTATAAGTCAGTGAGGGAAAGACTCCCTTTTTCTCTTAGCCATAGTCCTATAATTCAGTGCGGGAACACTCCCCTTTTCTCTTAGGCATAGTCCTGCAATTCAGTGCGGGAAAAACTCCCCTCTTCCCTTAGGCATAGTCCTGTATTTCATTTTATAAAACAAGGAAAATCAGTATAAATGCATAACAATAACATCTCGTAATAACAGAATATCAACAACACACGTCATTCTTTTACTAGTGTAAAGATTAATATTTGTGCATACATTTAACCAAGAAATAAATAAATCCATACTGTTTAGTGAAATAGATGTCTTTTACTTCCAACAAGTCGCAGCTGCCAGAGATTGCGCAGTCGGATGGAGCTGAACCAGCCTCCTAAGGAAATAGTTTCCAGTAAGGTGGAGGTAAGGTTTAAATAGAGCCTTAGCCATCCAGTCATTATTCACTGAAGACAAATGGCTGCTTTTTAAATTGTAATAAATTATATCGAAAAGTAAACGTTTTTAATAGCTAAATATCATAGTAATTTTCTTCAAAATATTTTTTTTTTTTTGGTTTATAATGGCCAGGCGCGGCCCGTGAAATTTTAGATGTGTCGTATCTCAGTTACTACGCATGGGACCCACACCAAATTATAGGATGTTACTATTGGGTACTCTAGAAACATTTTGGTAAAAAAAACATTTAATTTTAAAATTTGGGAAAAAAAGTTAATTTTTTGGACCGCTTCACCTGAGATCTGAGAAAGTTCTGAACTTTTACCTCCAAGCTTTTTTCATAAATTTCATCAGATTTTATCGACAAATTCCAAATTTCGTGAAAATATTCTAATTTTCCTTAAAGAAATGACATTTTAAATTATTTCTTAGACAAAATATTTTAGGGTAAAAATTTTAAAAACTAATTAATTTCAAGATATTAGAGGTAATGCAATGAAATTTTAATTCTATCGATAATATGTGATAAAATTTATGAAAAAAGCTTGGAAGTAAAATTTTCTTCAGAACTTTCTCAGATATCAGGTGAAGCGGCTCAAAATATTAACTTTTTTTCGCAAATTTTAAAATTAAATATGTTTTTACGAAAATGTTTCTAGAGTACCCAATAGTAACATCCTATAATTTGGTGTGGGTCCCGTGCGTAGGAACTGAGATACGACACATATCTAAAATTTCACGGGCCGCGCCTGGTAATGGCTTCCTTAAACGATTTAAGCAATCAAAAAAGTATGTGAATATTTCTTATTGTCAAATAAGACCGATCAAAACAACAATGAATCTAGCCGATGATTTTTAATTAGCTTATTTGCTACGTGAATCTCTTTCAGAACAGCAATTAAAATACTGTATCCGGTTGTAACTTCAGTCGTGACCGGATATTGCGATTTTCAAGTGGGTGATGCTGCATTCGATTGGTTCTATCCCCTCGAAGCTACGCATACTAAATGAGCGTTAATAAATTGATGCACAGAGCCTAATAGAGCTTTACCATTTAAGATTATGATGGTTAATACTAACCATTCATTCATTTATCCATGTCGAAAATTTTCGGGGACCATCGTATACATGATTATACAAAAGGCGTCTTACAATAATTGAAACCTCAAATTACACCGCATCCCTGGCTCTAAACTGTGAACATATCAAACACAAAGCAAGGTTATCTTAATTTCTGTTTAGCTAATACCAGAGGATTAATATGGGACAAATTTTAAGACACTTTGACCCTTGCCAAAGTCCGACATTCCGTTTCAGTCAGTGGGATGTCGGGAATTTACGGTCACCCAGCAAGTAAATAATCTAAGAGAAAATGAATAAGGAAGGTTTTATAGATATATTTTCAAGCGCTTCGTAATGTGTAGGTATAACAAATTGTCTGTGAAAAAAAAAACAATTTGCAAGTATTGGACGTATGGATCACCTCCTCCGCAAGAATTTTCAGGAAAAAGTTGACTAAGTGGAAATGATCCACAGACAATTATCCATGACAGACAGTACGGATTTTGTCACCGAAGATTCACAACTTACCTTTGTCACTCATAACTTCATAACTGGAACAAGTCTCTCGAATTTCATGGCGAATCCCAGATTGTTGCTCTTGATATTTCCAAGGCCTTTCACCAAGTATGGCATGCCGCATTCCTCAACAAACTACCTCCTTACGGTCTTCTTTACAAACTATGTACCTGGATAGGTAGCTTTCTCTCTAATCGGCGTATATCTGTCGAGGTGAACTTCCATCCTATTAATGCTGACGTACCCCAATCAATTCTGGCACCAAACGTAATTCTTCTTCACATTAATGACCTGTTCTCTTCAATTACTAATCCTATCCGCAGTTATGCCGACGATAGTACTCTTCACTCCAACATTCGTTTTTCCAGAAAAGTCTCGAATCAAGAGCTGGGTAATAGACGCAAATCTATGCAGCTATCCCTTTCTTAAAATCTTCAATTAACTTAGACTGGGGCGCCAAGAACCTTGTTCAGCTCAACGCCTCCAAAACCCAGTCTTGCTCCCTGTCACACGAAAAATCCGACAACACTTACCCTATCCAAATGAATGGTCAGAACAATGAAACGTTCGATCTTGTTGGCATCGCATAGAAAATTTGAGAGTATGTTCTAGACCAGAGGTTCCCAACGGGAGGGGGGGGGGGGGGTTGATTCCACCCCCAGTGAGTGGGCATCCAAAAATGACATCGCTTATTTGACAGACCTATTTAAAATATTTAACGAAGTAAACTTACAACTGCAAGGTGATAAGTTGAATTTAACCGTCCATCACTCGCGCTATGAGCGTTTTTCTCACGGTTACCAATAATATGCACATTCTATGGACAGTAAATCACATATACTGCTACCCTCACTTCTAGCTGACTTTTTACGGCTCCTCATCGATATGCATGGGCGCGTGCAATATTTAGTGTTGATTGGTTTTAGATATTGGGCACTTGTCAATCATCTGCAGACCTCCGTGAGAGTTTCTCTCATCGCGCGAGTTCTAACGCAGAATGTTATTTCTGATAGAGTTAAGTTTTGGTAAGTGAATTTGTTTTTTGTTTATACATGCAATGTGTTCTACTATAGTAAATATGTTATTTTAGATTGTAAACAATGAGCAGAGGACGGATTCTTGCAGAATTATGGCGATGTGAGCTGCAACGTTCCCATTTGCACAGGGCATACCACCTTAACATGTCCAACGTGTTATGGTGTAAATAATGATAGTGGTAATTGAGATAATTAGGGTTTTTTATTAATTTGTTTCTACTTTAGCTTATTTTTGCAGAATTTTTATCTAGAGTTAAATTTAAAAAATATATACAGTGTGTTTTTTTTTTGTTTTGTTCACATCGTTGCACAAGTTTATTTTTAGTGTTTACACTGTACTGACAGTTTTATTTTTAGTTTGCATTATAAAATAAACTCTTTAATATTACCAATAGTTTTGTTTTATGTCCAAAAAAAAAATTAAAAACAATAATAATAAACAAAACTTTGAGATGATCGTCGTGTGAGAGAAACTCTCACGCGCGAGTGCTCGCGTAATTTTTTAGGGCGCGAGTGATACAGGGTTAATTAAAACAAAAGACGTCACAGCTGCTTTTGTGGGAAACTTCTTCTGTTCAAACGAAAAGGTAGAGGTGAATACAGCCACTTTTCCACGTTATCGGCAGTCTCTGCAAAACAGGAAGATTTACTAACTTACAACACTTGGTCATTCTTCATTCTGATCTTAAGGAGCGATTCCATGCTATTTTAGACCTAAATATACCGAGTTGGATTTTAGATCCTCTTGCACATTTAGATACAGCAGAATCATCAAATTTAGAAGAGGAACTCAGAAAAATCAAATCCAAACGAAGAACTAAAACTAAAACTCAGAAATGGATACCAAGAGTTCTGGCTTCAAAAATCAATACCAGTACTCCACTCCAGATTGTGGGAAATAGTAGAGAAATTTTTAATTGCATTTCCTTTATCGTATTTGGCTGAGCGTGGGTTCAGTGCAATACCAAATTTACTTTCTGAGAAAAGGAACAGGCTGTTGATCACTGAGCGTGGCGATTTGCGATTGATGTTGACAAAATTGGAAACCGACATTAACAAATTAATGAAACTCCACCAGCCTCAACCATCTCATTAATTTTTTTATTACCTCTTGTGTTAATTTTTAAATTTTTATTAAACAATTTGCTCTATAACTATTATGGGAGAGAAGGCGTTGGAATTTATTTTTCTTGTAAAGGTGATCCAGAACAGGTAAGGTACCTCAGTTCTAGACATATGCAGACGTGATGGTTCTTTGCCATAATATTTATTAATATAAAATAACTAAGATTTTTTAATTAAATTTGCATTTTTGCTAATACATAAAGAAATATATTTACTTCTAATACTTAATTCAAAAAGTTAATCGTACTAATAAAAGACACATCATAAAAAAACGCAATAAAGTTAAATTCAACACCGCGAAATTAAATTTCACTTTTATTGACAAATTGAAAGAAATTAGACAAAGTCGGCAGAAATATTACATTACTTTTAAATAGTATTCGTTTCTTCTTTGTTACTGAAATACTTCAGTGACACTTATTTTATCTAATTAAAATTTGATCAAAGCAGGAGTGCTTGGCTTTTTACTTTGTTAGGCACGGTTTACGGGTAGAGTAATGGTAATCCGTTCATTATATAACTGATAATTATTGATATCTGAGAGGTGTCACTTTGCTTCAACATTGCTGTAATTATAAAGAGGCCTCCCGTCTATCTTTTTTAAGGTATAAGAAATGTCAAATGCAGAATTTATATGGGTTTACTTAAAATTTGTGCTGCCCTTTAAAATCAATTAAAGACAACATTGTTTAGAACATAAAAGCGATTGAACGGGTTAATGTCGGGGTTGTGCGGTGATCAATTCCGTCTGAATATTTACCTCGCGTAAATATTCTGTTACAATGCGCGCTAAGTGGGGTCTTGCATTATCGTTATTATCATTATAGTTTGAGGAAAATTTCTTTAACAGCTCGGACATATCTTGGTGCTTTGCGTGGAGGTTCTTTAAATAGTGAAAGGTATCTGAATTTGCCACCGCCCAGTCCAGATTTTAACCCGATCGAGCATTTCTGGGACATTGTTGTCAAAAAATTAAGACAGGGTCATCCTCCTTCTGCAACATTGCAAGACACAGAAATGAGAGTTGTTGAAATTTTGAATGACACTGATCAAAACCAAATAGCAAATTTAATTTCGAGTATGCCTCGGTTCAAAAATATTTTAAAAAATGCATAAAAAAATCAATGATATATATTGTTGAATTTGTCCTTCAATTAGTTTTTGACACCCTACACAATGCCCTTGATTTTTTAAATTTACCAATTTACCCCCTGAAATTAACCCCCAGAATCAAAATTCAACTTTTTATACTTCACGTCTATAATTGGGCCACCACACTCTATCTCTGTGCCAAATTTCAAAGTTTTACGTCGCATAGTTTCAAAGAAAATCGCCTATGATAGACGGACGAACGGATTAAGGCGGAAACACATTATTATCACTTCACATGGGCTCACGTTCTGTCGCGCCAGATATTAAACGTTAGTAGAATCACATTCTTATCACTTCTCGTGAATTCACATGATTTCATTCTACAGAAAAAGCTGACAAGCCATAAATAAATGTGTTCGCTAATCTTATCCAAAAGATGTCCGAAATAAATACTAATTCATCTTCATCTTCAAAGTTTGAAGACGAATAGAAAATGCATGTGCTTTGATTATAATGAGTGAAGAAAATAAAACTAGGCAATGGATACATGACGTCAATTTGAAGAGAGCAGAGGAAGGCAAATTTTATAATTTATTTCAAGAGTTATTGCAAGGTGATGAGGATCATTTCATCATATACTTACGTATGAGTAAAGAAGATTTTGAATACAAGGTCAATTGTGGATAGTTTGTCGATCGGGTATTGTATAGCACCTCGTGTTTTCGCACATTTGCAGATAAAAGTTCCTCCATTTTTATAAATTCACGCTTTTACGTCTCACGGAATTGATGTTCAAATAGAAAATCTGAGCGCGTGTCGTGACGTGAAGTCACGTGAATTCAAGTGAAGTTATAATCGTTTCCGCCTTAGGTGTTCCGTTTTCACGAAACACTAAAAAGTGCAAAAACCATTGGAAAGTGCAATGCATATGTGAATGTTTGAGTTATCAGTAGCATACGAGTGTACTATGCTGACGCTTATAATTATTATTGGTAAGTATTACGGTCTGATATTTCCCCATCACTATGGAAATAGGTATGTTACTCATAATTTAAATTTATGATGCTGCGAAGATCGAATCGCGCTATTGCCGTTCCTTACAGTTTTTAGTTTTTTACTTTTACAGAATAAGGTTTATTGTTTTTATTAGTTTAATTTTTTATTATCATTAGGCTGTTTATAATTTTAAACACATAAATATTATTTTAATATTACATGTCGTAGGGTTGTACAATTAAAAAAATAATCATAATAATCTTTAAAAAACTAGTCGAAAAAGCACAGTGGCTTAAATCATGGATTACAAACTAGCTTTGTTTCCATGGTCGGTAGATTAATCCAATAAATCTAGCCTTTTTCAGTATATCATAAACTGCATGTACACTTTTATTTCTTTATTGTACCTAATATTTTCAGCAACTATTTTGTATTAGAATTATAGTAAATACCTTAAACAGTAAATACCAAGATTGCCTGATCATTACTAGAACTCTGCTTATAAGAGCATTTTATAGCTATAAACGAAATTTCAAGATAATCCTAAGTATGACGAAAGAATGATTAGCTTGGAAACCTAAGGGCTCAAAAAGCATTTTAAGGACGTTAATGTGACACGGATGCTTAAAAGGGTTTCTGACTAGGCAAGTATTAAAATCACAAAAGCAGTGAGACGTTAAGTTTCATTGCAAAAGGCAGACGGTTTTTAAGATGTGATCTTTAGCTGCTCCTAATCAGTTTAATAAAGGTTTAGAATGCTTTTGCGTAACATACGCAACGAGAGAATTATATATTTTAAATCAATAAACAAAAGAGTTCTAGTTTTTATAATAGCAGAATATTTTCAAAGATGTCATTAATGTACCTACTACAAATCAAAAATTTAATTTTGGGGATTCTTGAATTTTTATTCCTTTTTTATAAAACTGTGATATATTTACGTTTTGTTATTTGTTTTAATTGCGCTTTTAAAGAGCTTCTTCTTTGCATAACATCTGCAGGAATGTGTTATCGCGTACACTTGTTTAATGCATTTAGACCTAAAAGTTGGAACTGCCAATGGCTGTACATATTTCAATTCGAATTATAATTTGGTTAACGGAAATAATAATGTATAACTCAATTATTCGATTTTTAACGATTCAAGCCACAGCTCCTTACTACTGTCATTGAATAATAGTTGTTATAGTAACGGCCAAAATGTATTACAACCATGGATTTATTAAGAATGGATACGAGATGATTTAACATTCTTTGAAGCCAAAACAAACCATTCTAAACGACACTGTAAACACAATTAGTAAACATTGACCACATCTTATTTTACCTTGTATTTTTGTACAAAAAATACGTTAGAAGCATCACAAGATTTACTAAAAGTAATAAAAGCCCTAAAATATTTTATTTTTTTGCTAAATAATAATAAACTTAGGTTAAAAAGGTTTTATTATTTGTAGGTTATGGTATTTCTAAAGGTGTTTATTTAAAGTCGTTCCGAGTCATTTCTAAATCTATAAATCGCACTTTTTCTTTCCTAGTTCATTAGACAGAGACGTACGTGTAACCGAGTGTTCAGACCGAGGTTCAGCCGTTTTCCTAAGCAACCAGCACAAACAACAACACTTCTGTGCTCCAACACTCCAATGCTATTTTATCTCTTTCTACTACCATTCTTGATTCAATTACGTAGTTCGTAGACTAATCTCCTGGGGGAAATGTTTTCATAACAAATAACAAATATAAGGCTTCGCGTTCGATACTCTCACAGTATACGGACATCGAATCCTTTCTTAATAAATCCATGATTACAACAATCCATCGATTAGCTCTAAATAGCTGGGCCGTTTACTTGAGGGGGCTTTATATTTAGCAGATATGCTATTACAATATTTCTATTTAGCAACATTTATTTACATAATATCACATTTTAAATTTAACATCATTCTTCGTGTTATTACAGAGAGAATATTATATATATACATATATATATATATATATATATATATATATATATATATATATATATATATATATATATATATATATATATATATATATATATAGTGTGTCTGCTTAATTTCGCCGCAAATGAGAAACTTTTTTATTATTATGCATTAAAATAATTGATACATACCAAAATAATTTATTTTACAATTATATTATCAACTTGAATACAGCACTAATGTTGTAATAATTACGTAATAAGTTAATAACATTTGACGTTTAATGGCAGGTATGTAAACATCATGGCAACCTAATTAGAAATTTCATATCAATGTGTTCACTGTTCTAGGGTAGAGAATGGGAAAATGTACAAAATCATTACAACTTTTATTTTTATCAAATTTTTAATGAATCAATATTAGAATTAGATTATTAGAAATTAGTTTACCATTCTAAATAAAGTTTCTTCATAAAAGTTTTCGATATTATCAAAAATAAAAGTATTTTACTGTAGGGTAAAATTCATATTTTCTGACTGACCTTGTCTATGACTGGCAAATGTCGATATCTGATCGTTGCATTTTAGGTTTTGGACCATGCAGAACTTTTTATGAAGAATAACTTTTTTTCGTAAAATTAATAATAAAAAAGTTTCTCATATGCTGCGAACTTAAGCAGACACACTGTATGTATATATATATATATATATATATATATATATATATATATATATATATATACTGGGAAGGGTAGTCTTGACCGACAGTTGAATAGAACGACTGTTGATTTTCTTGGGGTAGCGGTCTCGGGACGAAGTAAAACTCTTTTTTCACAAACGCCAAGCTTTCGGAAATTTATTTTTTCCTTTTTCAAGGCTACAATAATGGAAATTATTACATGATAGCTTATATGTATGGTTTTCTTTTTATTAAAAAAACATAAAAAGAAAAAAGGAATATGTTACTTATAAAAAGGATCAGGAAGTTATGGTCAATTTCAATTTACTTACGTGCAAATTGAGTAATACTCTGGTGATATGTTTGTTTAATAAGTAAGGTATCATTAGTTACATTTTTAGTTAAAATTTGAGCTTGATTTCTTAAAAGTATTAAAAATTAAAAGAGCAAGGGAAAACATTTGTCAAACTGACAACATATTTGTATATACTGCTGGTTCTTATTAGTAGGTGAATTATTTCTGACATTTTTTTTTTGCTGGTTGTTGTAATAAACTGCTAACAATTTGGGTCAATTTTCATGATATAGCTATCTTTACTTTAGAAATTACTATGAATTCAGATTCATTTTCATCACTATAAGATTTTAGTTATATGGTTATATTGGTGTTATTGGCTAGAAAACTTTTTATAATCTAATATATGGTGAAAATAGCAAAAGAAAGAAAAAACATAAGGCCTAAGAAGAACGGCTAGAAGAGAAACTAGAAAAATGTCAAGTGGTTAAAGAACTCGTGGATTGTGTATTGGTTATATTGTTTTTATTGAGTAAGGTTGAGAAAAGGTATGAATAAATTACACTTAGGTTATCTATGTCTTTCCTCTTGTTTATGCAGTTGTTATCAAGGTAAATCTCAACCATTTCTAGATAGTTTCTTTTTTTATAGTTTTTCTCTGCGATCAGAACTTTTACATTTGGGAAATCAATGTTGTGGTTAGTTGTATTGACATGTTCTGATAAGGCACATGTGTTTTTTTGCAGTCTACAGTCACTTTTGTGTCTAGTGATCCTATCTTTTAGTACAGTGGAGGTTTGCCCTATATAGTTCTTGTCACAGTCTAAACACTTAAGGCTATATACTACATTCGACTTTTTTGAAGTTTCGTCAATATCTTTTAGCTTGGAAAAAGTATTTTGTATTTTTAAAATGTGTTTGCCACAAATTTTGATTCCTATCTGTTTTGTGAGAATTTTTTCTAATTTATGAGTTAATTCCTGACAGTATGGTAAAGAAAAGTAATGTTGTGGTTGGTTTTCAGGTAGAAAGGCACTGATATCTGGTGATAAAAGTTGTGGAGAGCTATTGTTTAGAAAGCCTGAGATTTCTGGAGATATAGTAAATCCCTCATTGTCACTAATTATGTTGTTGTGTGAGGTATTAAAATTCTGATTGTTAATTGAATTATGTAAGAATTTATTTAAGAAAGATTTCTGGTATGAATTGTTACTTAAAATGATGTATAGTTTTTTTAAATTTTTTTCAATTAATGAGGGGTGACAAATTTTGTGAATCCTATTCTTTAGCGCCAAAACTAAATTGATTTTTATTTTTTGGGTGTGGTAGGAAAAAAAGTTAATATATCTACCAGAGTAGGTTGGCTTTGTGTACCAATCCAAAATGATAGTGTTGTTTTCAGTTCTAATTAGTTTAGTGTCTAAAAAGGGAACACTGTTTTCTTTTTCAGTCTCTATTGTAAATTGAATTTTGGAGTCGTAATTATTGAAGATGTGTAAAATCTCATAGGTTCCGTCCTTAGGAACAGCGGTAATTATATCATCAACATATTTTTTTATAAAAGGTAGTTGGAAGCTAAGCTTAGGAATGCATTCACTCAACAAGTCGTCCATAACATATTGGGAAACTATTGGTGAAATTGTAGCCCCTATGGGGGTTCCCAAAATTTGTTTATAGTATTTACCTTCAAATCTGCAGTAAGTAGAATCAAAAATAAATTCTACTACCTCAAAAAAGCTTTTTTGTGAAAGATTGGTGTTTAATGCAATTTGTGGCCAGTGTTTATTAATACTAGTTTTAATCAGATTGTATGGTATATTGCTAAAAAGAGAGATTACGTCCAAGCTAATTATTACATAATTTGGAGGTAACTGTTTATTATTAATGTACTCTGAGAATGAGAAACTGTCTTTAGTATAATATATATTATCGTTATTGTAGGATTGTGTAAGTATACAAGTGATAAACTGTGCCAACTTACTATTAGGTGCATTGATTGAAGATAGGATAGGTCTCAATGGTATATCTGGTTTGCAGATTTGAAGGTAAATACTATAAACAAATTTTGGGAACCCCCATGGGGGCTACAATTTCACCAATAGTTTCCCAATATGTTATGGACGACTTGTTGAGTGAATGCATTCCTAAGCTTAGCTTCCAACTACTTTTTATAAAAAAATATGTTGATGATATAATTACCGCTGTTCCTAAGGACGGAACCTATGAGATTTTACACATCTTCAATAATTACGACTCCAAAATTCAATTTACAATAGAGACTGAAAAAGAAAACAGTGTTCCCTTTTTAGACACTAAACTAATTAGAACTGAAAACAACACTATCATTTTGGATTGGTACACAAAGCCAACCTACTCTGGTAGATATATTAACTTTTTTTCCTACCACACCCAAAAAATAAAAATCAATTTAGTTTTGGCGCTAAAGAATAGGATTCACAAAATTTGTCACCCCTCATTAATTGAAAAAAATTTAAAAAAACTATACATCATTTTAAGTAACAATTCATACCCGAAATCTTTCTTAAATAAATTCTTACATAATTCAATTAACAATCAGAATTTTAATACCTCACACAACAACATAATTAGTGACAATGAGGGATTTACTATATCTCCAGAAATCTCAGGCTTTCTAAACAATAGCTCTCCACAACTTTTATCACCAGATATCAGTGCCTTTCTATCTGAAAACCAACCACAACATTACTTTTCTTTACCATACTGTCAGGAATTAACTCATAAATTAGAAAAAATTCTCACAAAACAGATAGGAATCAAAATTTGTGGCAAACACATTTTAAAAATACAAAATACTTTTTCCAAGCTAAAAGATATTGACGAAACTTCAAAAAAGTCGAATGTAGTATATAGCCTTAAGTGTTTAGACTGTGACAAGAACTATATAGGGCAAACCTCCACTGTACTAAAAGATAGGATCACTAGACACAAAAGTGACTGTAGACTGCAAAAAAACACATGTGCCTTATCAGAACATGTCAATACAACTAACCACAACATTGATTTCCCAAATGTAAAAGTTCTGATCGCAGAGAAAAACTATAAAAAAAGAAACTATCTAGAAATGGTTGAGATTTACCTTGATAACAACTGCATAAACAAGAGGAAAGACATAGATAACCTAAGTGTAATTTATTCATACCTTTTCTCAACCTTACTCAATAAAAACAATATAACCAATACACAATCCACGAGTTCTTTAACCACTTGACATTTTTCTAGTTTCTCTTCTAGCCGTTCTTCTTAGGCCTTATGTTTTTTCTTTCTTTTGCTATTTTCACCATATATTAGATTATAAAAAGTTCTCTAGCCAATAACACCAATATAACCATATAACTAAAATCTTATAGTGATGAAAATGAATCTGAATTCATAGTAATTTCTAAAGTAAAGATAGCTATATCATGAAAATTGACCCAAATTGTTAGCAGTTTATTACAACAACCAGCAAAAAAAAAATGTCAGAAATAATTCACCTACTAATAAGAACCAGCAGTATATACAAATATGTTGTCAGTTTGACAAATGTTTTCCCTTGCTCTTTTAATTTTTAATACTTTTAAGAAATCAAGCTCAAAATTTAACTAAAAATGTAACTAATGATGCCTTACTTATTAAACAAACATATCACCAGAGTATTACTCAATTTGCACGTAAGTAAATTGAAATTGACCATAACTTCCTGATCCTTTTTATAAGTAACATATTCCTTTTTTCTTTTTATGTTTTTTTAATAAAAAGAAAACCATACATATAAGCTATCATGTAATAATTTCCATTATTGTAGCCTTGAAAAAGGAAAAAATAAATTTCCGAAAGCTTGGCGTTTGTGAAAAAAGAGTTTTGCTTCGTCCCGAGACCGCTACCCCAAGAAAATCAACAGTCGTTATATATATATATATATATATATATATATATATATATATATATATATATATATATATATATATATATATATATATATATATATATAAGGTAACGAAATAGCGACAGTACCAGTTATGAAGGCGAGGGAAATATTGGGGAAGCTGTCTGTAAGGTAGTGCTAGACACGTGTTTCGTGCTTATTAGCACTCGTCAGTAGCATAGCATGTGCTACTGACGAGTGCTAATAAGCACGAAACACGTGTCTAGCACTACCTTACAGACAGCTTCCCCAATATTTCCCTCGCCTATATATATATATATATATATATATATATATATATATATATATATATATATATATATATATATATATATATATATATATATAATAAATGTAAATGCGAAGATTTAATTCTTCGCTAGTGCAGCGAAAAGGCCGTAAATGAAAAATAAAAATAATGAGGACTATCTTTGATTCTGGTCTGGGTGACCTCCTGCTATCGATTTCTGGGCCCTTACCCATCAGCGGGCAGGCTTACACCCAGGGTGTCTGAAGAACAGACCACGATTTGACCAGAATCAAAGAGAGTCCTTATATCCAAAATGTTCGGAAAGGATGGGTAAGATGTAGTGGCTCGCGCCAACTAGTTCACCCAGTGTTGCTCCAAAAATGTTTGGCTGCTAACACAATAATACTCGAAAGTATGTCGAATGTCGATTTTCTCGACGTCGACGGTACAAATGCACCATTGTACAACAATAGTAGAAAAATGGAAGATTTCTTGGCCTATAGGTAATATAATAAATGTAAATGCGAAGATTTAATTCTTCGCTAGTGCAGCGAAAAGGCCGTAAATGAAAAATAAAAATAATGAGGGCTATCTTTGATTCTGGTCTGGGTGACCTCCTGCTATCGATTTCCGGGCCCTTACCCATCAGCGGGCAGGCTTACACCCAGGGTGGCTGAAGAACAGACCACGATTTGACCAGAATCAAAGAGAGTCCTTATATCCAAAATGTTCGGAAAGGATGGGTAAGATGTAGTGGCTCGCGCCAACTAGTTCACCCAGTGTTGCTCCAAAAATGTTTGGCTGCTAACACAATAATACTCGGATAGCAGGAGGTCACCCAGACCAGAATCAAAGATAGTCCTCATTATTTTTATTTTTCATTTACGGCCTTTTCGCTGCACTAGCGAAGAATTAAATCTTCGCATTTACATTTATTATATTACCTATAGGCCAAGAAATCTTCCATTTTTCTACTATATATATATATATATATATATATATATATATATATATATATATATATATTAATTCATTACACAATCAATGTACTTACCAAACAAAAGAAAAGTATCATACAATACAAACTAGATGTATGTAATAATATGAAAAATGATATTCCTTTAACTAGCTCTAGGAAGTTGCAAACACCTTTACAGTGCTAGAACACTACGCTAATCAGTTTTTTTTATAAATACCATTTATTCAGAAAATTTGGCTTTATATGGCAATTATAAAATTATGTAGTCGTCTCGATGGTGATGTCATTTAAAACTCGCACCCCGAAACACTAAGTGTCAATTCCAAAGCCGAAAAATATTCTTTGTCCACTAGTCTACTTCTGGACAGAGACACATGTCCACGATTTCTCCAAACTATGAAAAATCTCAGGACGGCCAAAAAACGTCAGAAGGTTGTCCTCAAACCATTGTAACTCATCATCAGAGGAACGTGACACAAAGATGAACGAGATAAATGAAACTGGGCTATCCCTAAAAAGAACAATAATTAGATTCCGACACGTGAAATTATAGGTTATAATTTACATTCATACAAAATATAGAATATAGATGGAAAAAATCGACGTACTCACCCTTTTAGAATCCCTAACAAAGATACATCGGTAAAAACTGGGGGGATGAAACAAGATTTTAGTTTCCTCCAGAAAAGGGGCTTCTCTCTAACTCCAGTTGATCAAAAAGTTAATATCGGGAAAATGGCAGCCCAAAAATCACAAATGTCAACCTGGACGGTATGACTAACACTTCTACGTTTTTAACCAAGTTCATGTACTTGCGAATACGTGCGTTTCATTCGCCCATGCTTGAAAAAAAACTAAACTTAATTATCAACCGAATTACTTGAAAATATAGCAGTAACAAACATTAAAAGCTTATATATAACCATAAAAAATGTACCAGTTTAAATAATTAGGTAGGTATGTTAAAAACTGAGATATCCAAACCGTTCTTATTTGTCACGTAACATTAGGATATGGACAATTTCTTTGATTTAGGATAATTTTATATAGATACGTTTTAAATATTTACGAAACAAGTATACTTAGCCCACTTGGGTTTCGTATATCCAACGTGGTTGGTCACTCATTGCATGCCAATGCATTTTTATTCAAATTATTGGTATTCCGAGCACCTATCGAACCTTAACATATTTGTCAAATTGAGATGAATCCCCTCTGAATAACCATTAAGTTCATGAATAGTTTATGTCGTCATTAGGGCCGAGGAAGCTAATCAAATTCTAGTTTAGCACGTACGCATTGCGTATAAATGTCGTTAGTGGATACTGAGAAGATGTCTTGAAACTAAATCTAAATATAGCCTAGTCCATATACTGAAAAATAATGGCAGGGGAAAACTGTAAAATCATTTTACAAATTGATCATAAATTATGACAAATAACTTGATTTTTCTAAACATTTTTGTTCAGATTCACTAAAATGATTTAAGGTTTATTACTAGTTTAAATTAAGATCTTCTAGTTGATTACGGAAGACACACGTATAATATGTAAAACATGAATACAGGGCAAGGAAACCCAAACGAAACTATATTTATATACTTTTTAACGGATCTACTTAAAAGAGACTAACTTCCATTTCATAACTCGAAAACGATATTGGATTAACCCTTTCCATAATTTAATAAGTGACAGTTAAGAAAAAATTTATTGTCCCGATGTTAACTGAAATTGAAGAAGTGCTTAAAGTTTTCCCAATTAAATTTGACGTTGACATAATAGTCTTTAACTCAAAAAGTTCTCGGCTTTATAGGATAATAAAGTTAGTAACTTCGGATATTTAATAACAATAGATGTGAACACAATTTTATGCCGTCATATCAATTTGTAAAGACAGGGTTTGTTATCCAAGGCTTTAACGATTCCGTCACTGATGAATAGTTTCTTGGTTAATATTTTTCCTATACCTAATGTACAATTAATAAATAAGAAGTCATAATAAAGTGGATATAGGTGATAGTAAGCAATTTAGTATCAATAAAAGTTTGTAAGGACGGTGCCAGACCATGGGCGGCGGGTCCGTAAATAAATTGTGTTTAAAAGTAAGAGATAATTTACACAATTAGAACATATTGTTTGGCTTTTACGAAAAATTTCTAAATACATAACAATTATAAAAGACACAAAGAAAAAATTCTATGTCGTTAGTATTGTGTCAGCCGACATGTTTTGAGGATTGTAAAGAAATATATTTAAAAGATACTTTAAAAATATGTTATATTTTTTTTGTATTACAGTTTCGTTGTTAAAAATTGAATTTAAATGAAAAAATAGTAATCATTGTTATTAATTTTCCAGATCACTGATTTATCCAATACCACATTCTTTTTTTTTTAAATTTGAAGAACTACGACTTGATTTGTTCATGTACTTGTGAAGATTAGATTTAAAAGAATAAAAACTTTCATGCCGATTTGCGACTAAAGTCTATTTGTTTCGACAATAGACCGAATATAAACAGATGCACGCTGCCTACAAGTGATCGGTTCAAAAGGTGAAATTGGACAGGGCCGCATTGTGAATGAGAAGGAAAACTTTAAACTGCAAAACTGTTCACAATTAAATAAAAACTTAAATAATTGCCAGCCTTGACAACCGAACAAACAAAAAGCGATTAAAAATGAACGCAAAAAATTAAAACTACAAAACAAGTCAAAACTCGAAAGAAAGTCGAATAGCCTTTTTCACTAGACAGCCTAATTACAATCCTGCGAAATACCGCCGATAGCTGTCTGACACGCCTCTTTCAATTTAATGTCCTGTCGGCCAATACGAATAGGAAGCTGGTGGAGGCTCGACGAGATCGTCAGACTATGACGTGTAGGGTTTATCGGTCTATCGTCCAAACAAATAGATTTTAAATGCCGAGTACTGTCGGCTCAACTAAAGAGTTCATTATTTGTTATGTTTTCCTATTGCCATAAAAAAGACATCTTCATTTTTGCAATATCTACCAAAATTTAAAAGTTTCAATGAAATAAATTTTGAGTGCTAAGTAAACTGCCCCTTAGAGGAAAAATAGTGAAGTACGTTTATCTCGGGATTACTGAATTCACTAAATATAATAAGGTTTGTTTGCAAAATTTCAATTTAAAAGGATTTAAAAAATTAAACTTTGTACAGCTTAACCCGGAAAATATTGAGATTATTTTATGGAAGTACTACAATTATTTTTCCATGTAGAATAACCTCTCCAAGTTTCATAATGCATTTTCCGAGCACTCTGTATTTCGTTAGAAATTTTAGATAATATGTCCCTCTTTAGGACTACCTCAAGAGTACTTTTATAATAATCCACAAAGATATATTTTTTTCACAAATTATTTCATTCTACTAAATTTAAAATCCAGAGACAAATTATTCATTGCTTTCATTTAAAAACTAGCCCCTCTCAATAACAATTGATTGGAAATAAATTGGCTTTAGACAAAAAACACTTGAATTTAGAGTCTAAATTCAATATGTATTGGTTTTAAATTTTCCCTTCAATGTCTAAATTTTAGACATTGAAGAGAAAATTTAAAAGCAATACATATTGAATTTTATCACCTCCTTACCCTCAGCTACCTCAGCTAATTGTATTAATTTCTTTACAGAAATGTAAGTAGAGAAACTAGTTTTTGTTGTGACGGCAAGGAATATATGTACCCAAATATTAATAATTGTACAAGCTACTTTTGCATTTATTCCTCCAAATAACAGAGATGACAACATCTCTGCACCGGCAAATAGGACACTAGGGTAAAAATCTCTATTCTTCAACTAGCCTTGTTAGAAAGTAGCAGGATTTTTGTACTTCGTGTATAATTCGTCAGGAAACACAAATAATATTCTGGTAATCTGAATTCTGGACATTACGTATAGGTATTAGTTATTAATCCAAAACTCTCAAAACTCTATCTAGTGTAAGGTAAGTATTACAGTTTTTTTAAGAAAAAACGACTTACTCATTTGGTTAAATTTTCTTTGGAAAATAACGACGAATTATGCGCTTAGCTGAAACCAAAATAACGAATATCATGACCATAACATTTTTAACTTTCCTCCTGATATGGTATTAATAAAAACTAATACAGTAACCATCAACAACGAATGAAACTAGGGATTAAAATAATACTGAATGCCGTTGATCTTACAATTTTTTACATGGGGCTAGATATCAGATATCAGAAAAATCGCAGATAAAAAAGTTAAAGGGTAAGCAGGAATGTTGTCTTTTTACAAAAGAATAGTAGCAAACAAAATTTGGGTGACAAAAGAATCGTAATCTCTGAAAAATACCACTCTGTATGTTACTACAAGTGGTAACAAGTATATTCCACAGGTACCCGAAAAGTATTCATCATCAACAACAAACAGGCCTTAGCGTCTTCTGCTGAATATAGGCCTCTCCCAAAGCCTTCCACTCTTTCTACCCGTTTGAATCCAATTGGTAGTGATTCTCCTAAGATCATCCGTACAGAGTGTAGCTGGTCTCCCTCTATTGCGTTTATCTGCTCGTGGCCTCCATTCCAACAACTTTTTGGTCCATCGCCCATGCGAGCAATGTTGCGTGCCCAGTTCCATTTTAGTCTAGATACACGTTTAATAACATTTGTCACTCCAGTCCTGCGATGTAAACCCTGCGACTGAAATACCCAGCCTTTCCATATTTCTTTGCGAAATTTTCAATTTTCGTGATATACGCAGGCGCGGCCCGTCCATAAGGTCATTTGGTCAATGACCCACCTAAAATTTTCAGTGATCTACCTAATAATTTATTTTTTAATTTTTTAAAACCAAAAAATAATCTTTTGTTTCAAAGTTCCATGCGAAAAGTCCCCAGGAAAGAATCAAGCCAAGACATCGTCAAAGGATATCCAAGCTTGCTCCGGGCTGGGCCATATTTTAAATTGATCTTATAGGTTTATATCGACGATATAAATTCATTAAAAGTAAGAGAGAAACAGACATACGCCCTTTAGGAAGTTAAAAAGAGACACAATTGGTCGACGGCCCACCCATAATATCTGGCCACTCCCAGTATGGAAATACTCTCAAACCGCCGCCTAAAATATACTATTTCAAAACATTTGGTTCGGAAAAAGAAAAACTAATTAGGTACCTAACATGCGAATTGTATTTGCATCGTATTAATAATATTAATTATTAGTGGTTGTGGTTAAACATAAAATAAATACGATTTCTGTCAGGCCAGCGCTAGGCATCAAATTTAACGATATATAACGAGCATAGTGCAGCGGTATAACCGCAGCGAGTTAATCTGACGGTCGCGGTTTCGAATCCGTGCTGGGGCAAGAACTTTTTTTTAAATTTTTTGTTATTTAAAAAATTAGATCGGCTCTAAAAGGTGTATTGGCAACAAGTTGTTCCTCGATAAAATATTTTTAAAATTGTTAGATTGTTGGCAATCTCATATTTACTACAGCTTACAGCCTGCACGTGCATAGACAAATATCGTATTACTATGTCTAGTCGTCAGCATTGTATTTATTAAAGAAAACGGAGTTTCGGCAGCATTCCTAATTTTATTTTACAAATAATCATGCTTTTATCTCAGAATTTTGTTCTATTTATATTCTGGGATTTTAGTACAAGGCGCGACATCTATTGAAGAGACGCTAAACTTATCACAACGGAACCCGCTAAAATCTACTATTTTAGATTATTAAAACACATTGAAAAAAAGCCATAAACAAAAAAGTGATACTAAAAGTCATAAACATCAAGAGTAGTAATGTTCAATATTCTGCAGTACCTATTTTATGATTTTTGCAGTGTTTATTTGTAGGTAAATAATTTCTTGACACATTATTAAAAAACCTTTCTTAATTAAAAAAGACTATTTTGCTTGTTGCGTTGATATCACTAGTTGGCCACAAAATTTTGACCCACCTGTAAAAAAACTCACGGGCCGCGCCTGGATATACGGTCGGAAGACAAAGTCTCTGCACCATATGTCATGACGGGCAGGATACACTGATCAAACACCTTCTTTTTGAGATGTGTTAGGGGTCAAATAAAATCTGGTTTCATCCCTATCTGTTTACACAAATGAATCTTAGTTAGAGACTCTAAAGGGTAAGTAGGGACGATTTTTATTGTTGCATCAGCAATGCATCCTTGCACGATGTTCCTTTGAGGGCAAGTTACAGCCTCGTAGACTGCCCCTTTGGGTTTTTTGGCCGTGTTTGGATGTTTGACAGTTCCAAGAGGTCTTGGACGTGTGTCCCTACTTGAGCCCCTTGAGATAGATTGGTGATGGAGTGCGCTCTAACAAATCGGTAATTTTTATTAAGCTGATTTGCCCCAATATTCGGGCCTCTTATTTCCTTGTGCTTGTGGTTCAAAAACACCCAAATGGTAGTTAGCTCTTTTCAATAAGCAATGTCAATAAATATTTTACATTACTTCCTTAACATAATTGTCCCAAGACATTTACAGTTAACGTCCTATTGGGAAACCTAATTCTCTGTAACGTTGCTACACTCTGGTCATATACTATGGCCAATGCAAATTGAATAGCAAACAACATGCAAATTCATTTTCCAATTAGGTTTCCTTAATAAATGAAGCAACTGTAAAATTATTAACGGCCACTGTTCATTAAATCAGCGGAAAATTACAATAAATTAACTTTTAGACCGGCCGAAAATTTACGAAATCAAAGCGGATTTGCTGATTACAACTAGAATTAATTAAAGTAGTTTTTAATAACAGGTCGCATGTTTATTAAATAAGCACTGAATACAGTCACATCTCTCAAACTGCTAGATTTCACCAATTAGAGGAATTTATTGTTTGAAAATGGATTGGAACTGCAGGATATTGTAAATATTAATCTCTTTATATATCTAGCTTTCGAGAAAAAGGAAAAGAATAAGTTAGCAGTCAAATTTCTAAAAAACTATAACGGCTTGCAAGTGAACGCCGTTGAATGCAAACTATAGTGCTAGTAGCCCTTAACCTATCTTGTAATTATTAATCTGTTTATATGTCCAGTTCTCGAGAAATTGGAAAAAATAAATTAGCAGCTAAATTTTTAAAAAACTGAAACAGCATTCAAGTGAACGCCGTTGAATGCAAACTACAGTGCTAGTAGCCCTTAACTCACATTGTAATTGTTAATCTGTTTATATGTCTAGTTCTCTAGAAATTGGAAAAAATAAGTTAGCAGCCAAATTTGTAACAAACTGAAATGGCGTGCAAGTGAACGCCGTTGAATGCAAACTACAGTGCTAGTAGCCCTTAACTAACATTGTAATTGTTAATCTGTTTATATGTCCAGTTATTGAGAAATTCGAAAAAATTCGTTAGCAGCCAAATTTGTAAAAAACTGAAACAGCATGCAAGTGAACGCCGTTGAATGCAAACTACAGTGCTAGTAGCCCTTAACTCACATTGTAATTGTTAATCTGTTTATATGTCTAGTTCTCTAGAAATTGGAAAAAATAAGTTAGCAGCCAAATTTGTAACAAACTGAAATGGCGTGCAAGTGAACGCCGTTGAATGCAAACTACAGTGCTAGTAGCTCTTAACTCACATTGTAATTGTTAATCTGTTTATATGTCTAGTTCTCTAGAAATTGGAAAAAATAAGTTAGCAGCCAAATTTGTAACAAACTGAAATGGCGTGCAAGTGAACGCCGTTGAATGCAAACTACAGTGCTAGTAGCCCTTAACTAACATTGTAATTGTTAATCTGTTTATATGTCCAGTTATTGAGAAATTCGAAAAAATTCGTTAGCAGCCAAATTTGTAAAAAACTGAAACAGCATGCAAGTGAACGCCGTTGAATGCAAACTACAGTGCTAGTAGCCCTTAACTCACATTGTAATTGTTAATCTGTTTATTAGTCCAGTTGTCGAGAAATTGGAAAAAATAAGTTAGTAGCCAAATTTGTAACAAACTGAAAAGGCGTGCAAGTGAACGCCGTTGAATGCAAACTACAGTGCTAGTAGCCCTTAACTCGCATTGTAATTGTTAATCTGTTTATATGTCCAGTTATTGAGAAATTCGAAAAAATTCGTTAGCAGCCAAATTTGTAAAAAACTGAAACAGCATGCAAGTGAACGCCGTTGAATGCAAACTACAGTGCTAGTAGCCCTTAACTCACATTGTAATTGTTAATCTGTTTATATGTCTAGTTCTCTAGAAATTGGAAAAAATAAGTTAGCAGCCAAATTTGTAACAAACTGAAATGGCGTGCAAGTGAACGCCGTTGAATGCAAACTACAGTGCTAGTAGCCCTTAACTCACATTGTAATTGTTAATCTGTTTATATGTCTAGTTCTCTAGAAATTGGAAAAAATAAGTTAGTAGCCAAATTTGTAACAAACTGAAATGGCGTGCAAGTGAACGCCGTTGAATGCAAACTACAGTGCTAGTAGCCCTTAACTCACATTGTAATTGTTAATCTGTTTATATGTCCAGTTATTGAGAAATTCTAAAAAATTCGTTAGCAGCCAAATTTGTAAAAAACTGAAACAGCATGCAAGTGAACGCCATTGAATGCAAACTACAGTGCTAGTAGCCCTTAACTCACATTGTAATTGTTAATCTGTTTATATGTCCAGTTATTGAGAAATTCGAAAAAATTCGTTAGCAGCCAAATTTGTAAAAAACTGAAACAGCATGCAAGTGAACGCCGTTGAATGTAAACTACAGTGCTAGTAGCCCTTAACTCACATTGTAATTGTTAATCTGTTTATATGTCTAGTTCTCGAGAAATTGGAAAAAATAAGTTAGCAGCCAAATTTGTAACAAACTGAAATGGCGTGCAAGTGAACGCCGTTGAATGCAAACTACAGTGCTAGTAGCCCTTAACTCACATTGTAATTGTTAATCTGTTTATATGTCCAGTTATTGAGAAATTCGAAAAAATTCGTTAGCAGCCAAATTTGTAAAAAACTGAAACAGCATGCAAGTGAACGCCGTTGAATGCAAACTACAGTGCTAGTAGCCCTTAACTCACATTGTAATTGTTAATCTGTTTATATGTCCAGTTATTGAGAAATTCGAAAAAATTTGTTAGCAGCCAAATTTGTAAAAAAACTGAAACAGCATGCAAGTGAACGCCGTTAAATGTAAACTACAGTGCTAGTAGCCCTTAACTCACATTGTAATTGTTAATCTGTTTATATGTCTAGTTCTCGAGAAATTGGAAAAAATAAGTTAGCAGCCAAATTTGTAACAAACTGAAATGGCGTGCAAGTGAACGCCGTTGGATGCAAAAAATAGTGCTAGTAGCCCATAACTTACCTTGTAAATATAAATGTAATTATATGCCTAGTTTTCGAGAAATGGACAAAATATACAAGATCTAACCAAGGTATTTCATTACATTACATCCCATTTCAAGCTACTGCAAGTGCATTATGTAACCAAAATAGGAAGAACAAAGTACCCAATTTGATAATTATTAGTTAGTATCTTGTCTAACCAGGAAATATATGAATCTACTTGGTTATTTAATAATTCCGGAAAACATGGTATGATATACCGAGGTCCACACAAGTAGTCTATTAAGAATTTAACAAGTACAATGACTCATGGCTCTAGTTCCTACACCATTTCTATTTAGTACAATGAACTTGAGATCTAAGTGGATTTTTTAAAATTCATCCTCTTCCAAGGCTCTTTATGTTACAAGATGATTCTAGAAAATAGCTTCTTCCAAATTCAACTTTGTAGTGATTTATTTTTGAGGTAATTTTGCTCATCCAGCTTGAAGGACCATATTCTTAAAAGTTATGTAAGGTACATGACTTGTGCTAAACAAACAAGTTGTTACATCATTTTAATTACTAGTAAATATTATAGAAGGAATAAATTCGTTCGAAAACTATGTTCTTCTGTTAACGTTCTTATTTTTGATCAAATCTTTCTAGTGGTAGTTTATTAGTGTCAAGTAGGTAGTTATTTTAAAATAAGTCCAGGTACCCTGGATAAAGGAGATAAAGAAATAACACTTCTAAGAATCCAGCAACAGGTAGTCTTTTTCACTTCCCCTAACCCTCAAAATAGAGAGAAGTGGTAAATGTCAAAAATATGTCCCCCATCTTCGTATTCTCACCAAAATTTCGTGAAAATATTTTTAAACCATTCTCGAGATCCTGCACACCAGTTGGCCGTTTGGCTAAACAAAAATTTCTAAATGTGACATCTTAGCTCTAATCATGCACTCCAACTACATGTAGAAACAATATTAGCGATACCTGCTTTAGGTAACGATTTACGAGGCTAATTAAGCCGGGATAATTAGACATATTCTCCATAATAGCAAACGGAATTGTAGGTCACACAGCTACACCGACAAATTCCAGCCGAAGGATATGTTCACGAGTTGTATCAATTTAACGGAAGCGTGCAAGTTTATTTTCTAATTCCCAAGCATGTCTGCTGCACGGTTTAATAACTAAAGACAACTTGAAATTTACACTAATGAGCAATACCAAGAGAAATAATTTTGATTAAGATTTATATTTAACTAGCTTCCATCGCATATTATAAGTGATAATAGTGTGGTTTTGATGACACGATTATGAATACATGAAACATGAGTTATATTAAGTTAGGTTAGTTATATCTACAGACCGGATTTCAATATTACATGACACAAAAATCGGGGTAGGACTTAGGTAACTGATAGAAAAGGTAAATCAAATGAAATTAATATTAGATTTTGTCAGGTTGTATTCATGAATTATTGCTCCTAAAATATGTTCCTTTTTTTTCAAAAAAAATGGAAAGGAAAAGCACTGAAAAGTATGAAATTGATTCTGACCTCAATGACCCCAAAAATGGCATATTCGTTAACATTTTTAAAGAAATTCCCACCCGCCTCTTTTACAACCCCCCTGTCCCCACCCCGCCGTTAATTTGTATAACACGCTACAACTAAGGCTAGAAAATGTGCAAAACAAAAGGTTTATTTTAAATTATGAAAACGGTAAATGCACACACCAGTGTGTTGGCCTCAACAAAACTGGCAAAAATTCCCAACGTTATTGCACAATTTTTAACATTACCGGAACCAAATTTATATGGTCATATTGTTCATAGCTTGCGTCGCTCTTCGGCGACCCTTTTGGTCAGTGCAGGAGGCGACATTACCACCGTTAAATGGCACGATGGATGGAACTCATCCAGTGTTGCTGAGGGTTATATAGAAGAGCCAATTTCCAATAAGATCGAAATTGCTAAAACAAATACAAGGAGAGCAACATCAAGAATTTGGGGCTACCACGAGAAGAGATGCAATTGGTTCTGTACGCATACTCCAGAAAAGTATTAATGACACAAGCAGCGCATTTTTAATAAGTATTGAAATAAATATTAATAATTAGATAGTCTTGTAGTTTCTTTAACTTTCCCTTGTCAAATGACTGTTTTATAATAAAAATGCCTTAAAAAACTAAACATAAGAATTTCTTTCAAAATAACCCAGTAGCTACAACTCACTAGTGAGTTATAAGTCATAACTCTTTAGTGAGTTATGAATACCTTTATATGTTTAACATCTCATCAATATAATATAGACTTTATATGAAAGTGTTGGATAAATAAAATATAGTCTATACTTACATATTACAAGATCCTTTCATCCTACTTTATTTGGTAATCTTTAGATATTCTCCGATGAATGCGCGTATTCGAAAAACTGGGTGTTAGTAAACAACTAAACGTTTTATTCTTAAAGGATTTTATGGATAAAAGCATTCCTGTTTTCCAATTCCATTAAAAGCAGGCGAAGAAATAAAGCACCTAAACATAAATACAAAATAAGCTGCTTGCTCTGCGATTTCTAAATACATCTCTGAGGGCACGGAGTAATGACATCACGGGATTTATTTTCTCTGTAAGGCTTTTTTGACTCTTAGTAGTATCTGTATAATTGCGTTTACTACAGTAAGGAAGGTATAAGATTTTAAGTCATTTAGATAGTGTTTAAGCAGCCTTAAGCTTTATTAATTTACAGCGTGGGCTGTAAATTAGGAACAAATGTAAAACTTTTCTTCGTATTCGTTACTGATGTATTTTCAAGTAGTTCAGTTGCTGTCTGAGTTTTGGATATTTTTGTGCATGTACGAATGAAACGCGTGAATTCGCGAGAGCACGAACTCAAGGAAGAAGTACCACGGTAATTAAAGTTCAAATATGCAGCTCTTCGCTTGACAAAAGTGATCGCGCATCAAAATTACATTTCTTGTCATCATTTAGTCAACTCAGTTCTTTTGTAGAGGTTTGGTTTCGCATGATACCAGCAATAAATCAATTGGCTCAAAAAACGAATTAGGTCTTTTTGCTTGTCCATCAAATTGTTGAAGCAAGTGACGCAGGGGTAGCGTGAAGCACACAAATTAGTCACTGAACTGACTTTTCAATTTAAACTTCAATTATTCTAATTACTCCGCCTTTCCAGCCAGTATTCACGTTGGTGCCACCACAGCCTATTGTTTTGAGGTTCTTGGGGTTGACAGAATTTTCTTTCATATAGAATAGGATATTATTTGTGGGGATGTTTACAGCATTAGCAGGTGGATTTGTTGATAAGTGACCAACATATTTGCTTCCTGGCTCGTCTGTTAAGGCTACATGTTTCTCCTGTATAACAAGACGAAGGCCTTGAATTTGCATCATTGGTTCATCTTTCTACCATCAAAATAGAATATGGCCTCATTGTCGTTTTTTTACTCGTACCCTTTTCTTATAAGCATATTCTTCTTTTTTTGGAATTCTCAACGAATCTTATTTTTGTCCGTTGTGGACAGTTAACCCAGTTAACTGGGTTAACTGATGAAACAAGTCCAAAATCTTCCAGGGCAGCGGTTGCAATTTTGGCTACTGATCGGTTGGATGTACCAGTCATATCAGCAATTTGGGCAATATTTGGCAATAAAACTCTCATTTGGTTGGATAGTTCTTTTGGTATATTTCTTTCTGTAGCTGTTGTTGCAAGGCACTTGAAGTCTCGATATTTAGTCAAGTCTTCTTCGCTGGATGAACTACCTTCTACATTTTCAGTAGGTGGGCTAGAATCAGACGTCTGACTACTTGCAGTACTTGTCGAAGGGATTGAAGTTTGAGATAGACCGCGCATTTCTTCTCTTTTCTTATTTTTTTCAGTACTTTTATTTATCTATCCCAGCTATTCGCATTTTTCTTTGATTGCTTTAGTACCTTAAAAAATCGTTTTGTGACAAGGGCATTTTGCAGAGGTTTTTACACTTACAAATCACTGCATTACAAGAAGAAATGTCAAAAAGTTTTTGTGATTCCAACTTAAAATTATTCACTTTCCTTAGAATAAATAGAGATTTTCGAGTTTTTAGGAGTTTTGATATATAACGGTATGTCTTATGATATGCTAATATCATTACTATTACGTGTTTGGATCTAACAGTTGGTAGTGAAGCACGTTTCCATATGCTGTCTATTTTTGCAGCATCAAATTCAGGCGGTTGTTTGCTCGAATTTACCTTAATCTGCTGCCTTGCAAACAGATGACAACGAAACATATCTTCAATAGTTGGTAAACAACTTTCAGAATCGAGGTCGCAGGCAGTAGGTACCAAATACTGGATGAGTGTCTGTTTTCCTGGTTTCAACTTTACCCATATTGTTTTTAAAACCGGTAAATACAGAATCAAAACACCACAAAGTTTGATTGTGTCCAAATTGCACTTATTATAACATTTACATTTGTTGCACTTGCGTATTATTGTAGTTATAACTAAGCAACACGTAAAACAGGTTCAAACACAAAAACCAAGCACCACAAATTCTGATTGTGCCCAGATGGCACTCACAGCGTAAATATTTATTGCACTTGAATATTATTACTATACGTAGAATACTCTAGAACGCTGTCTCGGCTTGATGTAAGACAACACGTTCTTACAACGCTTACGGTCACTCTGTCGCAGTCCTTTGTATCAGGTATCTAAGTGAAGCGCCGCGCACTTGCCGCGTGACAGCAATATGATGCAGGGACGTCTTTATATTTATTAAAGTATCCTCTTACCTGGTGAATATTAAGATATTTTTCAACATTTTTTTTTCGACCATAAGTGAATCAGAAACAATCTATTTTTTGCATGACAGGTTAAAACCGTCAAATTTCAAAATATACCCTTTTAAGTCACCCTTTTTAAGTAAACACTCTCTCAAGTAGACTGTCCCGCTAAATTAGAGCTAGTCGATGGCCTGTTGTCATACAGCTTGGTTTTACAGTAACAACTATCATTATTTGATGGCAGCAATAATTGTTATAACCTAATAACTATAAAGCCTTGATTTTTATGAGTTAATTTTTTATTAATTTTAAAACTCATTTTAATTTGGCTTACAGAATATATTAGAAGATATCCAAAAATAGTATAATGATTTGGAAATCTGGTTCATTCACTATTCTACCAGATTATTCAAAGGTCTTATTTTGCGATTAACCATTTTCAGGATTTTTATTCCCTATCCATAGTCACTACCTTAATATCCTGCAGAATCACCCGTAGAAAGATGCGAGACTGGATGGTCGTAAAAAAGAGGTTCGTTAAATTAAAATCAATTTAGGATAAAGGAAACGCACAACAATGGCACAGAATTTAATAAAGTCTCCCTAGAAACTTAATTCCATTGATTTCCGGTCTAAAGGTCAGGGTTTTTTATTTCTATTTTTTAAAAATAATGGCCGATGGTATGCCGTAAAAATTTTGATTAAAAATATTGGGTGTTTAATGGCGTAACATGTTTGTCGGAACTAAATTACATTTTTGAAGTAACAAAATAAATAGGGGTATAATGTTAAACAGAATAACTCCACTGATCCATATACCGGGAACAATGACAGGTCAGTATTACTTTCAACACATTATCCTATGATCCATGATCCTATAATTGTACCCCTAAGTAATGAATTAGGCGACCAGTTCAACTTTATGGGCAATATCATGTCACATCGCACTAGAGCTAGTCAAGACTCCCTGGAATACCAAAACATCGCTAGACTAGACTGACCGCTGACCTGAATTCCATAGACCATGTGTGGGATTATATATCCAGAGCCTATTTCAACCGGAACAATCCGCTAAGCAATGCCCAAGAACCTCTTGTTGCAGCTGCTGAAAAATGGGGGGATGTCCCCCAGGAAGCCATCAATAATTTGATAATTGGGATGCACTGTCTGTCCAATTCGTTTAGATAATAATTTTAAAGCTAAATTCAAACAACAAATTCAACATCTTGCAAACTATATTTTTAATCCGAGCTGATTTGTTCCTTTCTTTGGTACTAAAATTACTGGGATGTTCATGCGTTCTCGTGACGAAAACAATAACATTATTTGAATTGTGGCGCTTTTCTTCCAAACCGACCAAAATGCCCTACCGTACCAAGGTGCTACTTTAAATAAATGAGATCTATAATCAGGAGCGCAAAGATTTTAAATGGCATTTATTGTTAATAACCTGAGTATTCTACGTACGTTTACTCGAGCCTACTTTGACTGGTGTTGCCAACATAAATTTTAATATTTGTATATTTAAAAATTTAAAATGTCAACGCCCAGGCTAAGCCGCTGGCCATAGAAACACCAAATTTGGAATATACGAATATACATTTCTCACACAGTATAGACACCCCACGAAAAAGCGATTTTTCAAAATTCCATCCCTAAGGGGATAAAAAAAAGGGTAAAGTAAATGTTCACGGAGTACGGGACAACTTCTGGACCAAAAATAAAAAAGGTCGAACTTTTTTGGGTGTCACGAACAAGCTTTGGGTTACTTTTGGTTGCACAATTTCTATTTTATGAAAAAACTGTTTTTTTTTCACATTTTTGTTGAAACTCCCCCGCGTTCCTATTTTTAATATTTCCTAAAGATTTTCCGCACTCTTTTTTATGTTCACAAATCATCCTCTGTGCTCTGTGCTGGAAATTTGCGGCTAGGGTTGCTAGACGTCCGTATTTCATCGGGACCGTCTCGATTTCAAAGGGTAGGTCCCCGACACGCTTCGCCCTTCAAATCGGGACGCAACTGGTCCCGATTTTAAAATTTTTTAAAAAAACATTTTTTTTTACTTACTACTTAATACTTTAAATTAGTTAATCATAAATTTATGAAATGAAATTTTAAATGAAAATGCTGGCAGAGTGCAATACTATTGTATGCTTTTTCTGTTTTATTTATTTATTTATTTATTAAATACTAGTGCAAACAAATAACGTCCCGATTTTTTGCCACCCGTCCCGATTTCTAAGCAGCTTTTAAACGCTGATACCCGATTTTGAAGATATTGGATCTGGCAACCATATTCACGATTCACTAATTTAAAATAAAAATTAAAACTTCAAAGAAATTTTTTTCAAAACAATAATCATTTTGTTTAGTTATCAAAGTCCTTTGTTATAGGCAAAGATCTATACAAGTACATATTATAACAGTGACTTCCTTATTTGCTAAATTTACCAATAGGTTCTTGGTATTGGCTAGATATATTGAATTTAGGATAGTTTTGCAAATCAGCATTTTGATTTTAATTGCCCTCGAATGTGCGATTTTTATTCAATTGTTATAATTTAGATTTTTGTTTGATGCGGGTGTCACCCCTTAAAGGGTGTCACCCTCACTTCCCAGTTACGCCACTAAAGAAAGCGTGAGTGGTGAGTGGCCAGAAATGCCTGCCTTGATTTTGAGTTGTGTCGGTTTTGCGAAAATTTAAATTTTGTTCTGGTAAAATCAGCATAAGTCCAAATCTGAAATTAGGAGCCCAGAAAGTTTTGACGGTGCTTCTTTCTTAACAGTAAATATTTTTTTGAGTTGTGTCGGTTTTGTAGTAAAATTACTGTAACTGCAGATCTAAAACCAGGAGCGCAGGAAATTTGGGGGAACTATGTAAGAGACATCGACATTAAAAAATTAATTAATTGATTATCTATATATTATTACAGGTATATTTGATTAAATTGTTGTATTTTTACTTGCTTTAGTAAAGTAGGCGGATGTTTATCAGCCAGGATAATTTACTTCTGCCTATTCCTCCCCTTCCCCCTTCAATTTTACCTTGAATAATAAGGCGTTGAAAGTGATAACGTTCCCCACGCAATATGTGTCCCAGGTAAGCTAATTTTCTTTTCTTAATGGTTTTGAAAAGTTCTCGCTCCGCCAGACCGGCTCTTCGGAGAACTTTTTCGTTTCTCACACGATCGACCCAGGACACTCTCAGCATTCGTCGCAGTATCCACATTTCGAAGGCATTACCTTCAATGTCTATACATCTACCCCGTATGAGAGAATGGGCCAGACATAGCATTTTACCATTCTGTATCTTTGGCTGAAAGTTCTTGTCTATAAGAAATTTTTTAGGTTTTAGGAAAGTTGTTCTAGCTTGTTCGATTCTGCATCTTATCTCATGATTCGGATCCCATCTTTTCCCAAGTACTTAAATTGCGTGACCTGTTCGATGTCCTCTCCATTTATGTGCACTCGAGTGTTCGGAATGTAGTTTCTATATGACGGTAACAACCATGAACTTGGTTTTGCCGATTTTACTTTTTAGGCCTAAACTTTTACTTGCTTCAGTGGGCTGGTTTAGTAGTGTTTGTAGATCATTTGTATTATCTGCTAATATTACTGTATCATGCGCATATCGTATATATGATGGGAATTTCATTTATTTTAATGCCTACGAGACTGTCCGAGACTGATTCAGTAAATGCTCTTTCTTGAGTAGTTTATTAAGTTCTATCAGTAGATATGTTACCGGCAAAGTCCGTTTCATCGTCATACTTAAGTTTGCCTAGGCAAACCGCACATTGCCGGGACGATTTCGGCAAAGTCCGAAATTGTTCGCTATTTCGGAGTTTGCCTAGAATGTAACCCGGCAAACTTAGGTTTGCCAAACACGTTTTAGGAAAAGTCCGAAATATGTTCTTACTTTTGTGTTGTATCATGATAATTGGTATACTAGTAATGCTAAGCCTGTAAATAACATGATTTCATCGTATTTCATTAAGTTAAATATACCTTCATAATATACTTATTAAACTTTTTTTATTAAATGATAATAACAAACCAGAGCAAACCCGGTCCAGTTAGACGAATAGACAAACACTCAAAGCAGGGCGCGCATTGAATTGACTCAGCTCGGTAAGTTTCGTTCGGAATGCCGACAGTCAAAGCGCATTGATTCGGCTATCGGTTATTTAAAACAGCTGCAACTATTGTGATGTATAGACGTAGTATCGTATCAGACGTTTCCTCCTAGCCTCCTTCCGCATATTTTCGTGATTCTTCGGGTCGTACAAAAAAACATAAAAACGAACGTTTACTATCAAAACTTCATCCGCCATTTGACACCTATCACTTCCGCTTGCGTCTCAATACGAGAAGTAGTCGCAGGCAGTCGGACATTTCGGCAATTTTTGCTTTGATTCCGATTTGTCGTTCCGAGCGGGCGAAACCGATTCAAAGCGCTCCTCTTCATATACTTGCATGTATACCAAACCTTTTGACTGTGCCGTGCCGTGCCGAGCCGAGGCGAGTCGATTCAATGCGCGCCCTGTTTAAGGCTGCATTTACCGACCACACCCATTTATTGCCAACTTAATTTTATTTTAGTACGTTTTTCTTTATTTTTCTTTTTTATGAATATTGTCACAATATTAACCGTAGATTCATATTATATAGGTATTTTTTAACGTATTAATCAAAGTTTCAAGATATTTTATGATTTATTTTAGGAAAATAATATTTAAATAGAATATTGAGGTCCTAGTGTCAGAAAAAGCCACCATAGATCTTTTAAAGTATTAATATTCTGAATAGAATCATTATACACGTTGAAACTTTAAATAATTAACTAAAAATTGCTTGCATGATATTAATCTATATATATACTAATACCTAATTTTTATTGTTAAAAATTTTAAAGCCGAAAAACCATGACAAAATGAAATTAAGTTGGCCACCATGGTCGCGATCGGAAAATGCCACCTTAAACAATCAATGTAGTGCGTGTGTACCTGCGACATATTTTATTACAAACAGACTATAACTACTTACGACTAGAATATGAACAGCGACGTAACGGTCACAAATTTATTATTTCGGGCTTTTCCTAAATCGTGTTTGGCAAACCTAAGTTTGCCGGGTTACATTCTAGACAAACACCGAAATAGAGAACAATTTCGGACTTTGCCGAAAACGCCCCGGCAATGTGCGGTTTACCTAGGCAAACTTAAGTATGACGGTGAAACGGACTTTGCCGGTAACAGATATACTAAATCTTTTTATAGAATTCCGTTGTTAGATGTTAGCATTTTTTTAGTCTTTATTAGGTAGTTATAAATAACAACTTGAAAGAAAATAGGGGTGTGCCTAATATATATTACAATCTTGAAAACCTTTCAAAAAAGTGTTCACCATGTTGCCTAGGGTTGCCACCCGTCCTCCCCTCGGGAGGACAGTCCTCCCTTGGCCCAAAATGTCCTCCGTCCTCCCCAGCATCCCCAATGTCCTCCCGAGAAATCACTCCTTATTTTCAACAATTAAAATACATTGGTGGGCAAAGTGGGCAGATTATAGAAATAGATGTAGTAATGCACTTATTAAAAGTAAGCTTGTAATTTATTCTGATGAGCCTGTTAGATGTAACGAATTTTACGATATTATAAAATCAGGTCGTAAATTACTGAATACAGCGAAATTAAATGAAAAATATTATTTAAAAAAAATGTAATAACGTAATAACAGAGTTTTAAATCATTTAAAATATTTTCTATATTCTGACTGATTATGTGTAGTTGTAGTTATTATTAGATAATAAACTAACATTTCTATTATTATGTTTTGTTAATTATGCAGAGGCCCAACTAGACAGTGCCTTTTGGGGGGGCTTAAGCCCTGACCCTTAATATAAAGTTGGTTTTTATTTTTATGGAACACCAATCGGTCTAGGGGGGCTAATGTCAAGTTTGGGGGGCTAAGCCCCCTAGCCCCCCCCCCCCCCCTAGTTGCGCGTATGTAACTATGTCAAAAATGTCCTCCCGGGAGACTCTTAAAAGGTGGCAACCCTAATGTTGCCTATCTTCGATGTCAGAATTTTAATAAATTTTATTAAGTTGATTCAAAAGTAAAACCACGTAAGTCCAAAAATTCTATCAGGATCGCAGAAATTCTAAGCGGAATACAATAGTTCCTTTAATTTCAACTTTACCACCCAAAATATTAAAACCAAAAAGTCTCTAAAGCCAGAGTGGAAAAATGACACTTACTTAAAAAAGTTTTTTTATATGTTGGTAATGATACGGGATTTATTTGCGGGTTTACAGAATAAAAGTAAAGAGTGTTAAATTACCTACAACTGAAATAGATCAGCGCAGGCCCGTAGCCAAGAGCATCAGGGATGGCTGAGCCTCCCCTAGACCTGGTATGAGCCCCCCCCCCCCCCTGGAAATTTACTCATATTTCTAAACGAAAATGTTTACATCGACGTTGGAAAGTGCAGCACTGCTTTAAAATTTAAGTTAAAATTAATTATTTTGCAGCCTGTGGTTACCCGCAACCGAGCGGTGTTATAAACGCAGCACACGGCAATGGTGTCGTATTATAAAAGACTCTCGATATTTTTAGTGCATTTTTAAGCAACAAAGGAAAAGCAAAACTCCCTATGCCTTTTTGGCGTTTCTACACTTTAATGTATAAAAAATATTAAGCCCCCAAGATTTTGCTTAGCCCCCCTAAAATGCAGGGTTGGATACAGCCCTGGATCTTCGGCCAGCGTACTTGGTCACTAAACAAATACCTTGCATCCCTACATTCCCTACACTCTAATTACAGCACAGTATTTATTGAGGGGCCACAGGCAATAAAATAGTTATATGCCTGCGCTTGGGCTGCAAAATTTTCAACTATGCGAACATCATAAAAATCCCAACTCGAAAGGCAAAAATTTTTAACGCTTCCCGAAATTAAAACGCCCAACCTTTTTTGCAAATTATTCCTGTTCTAACACTATCGAGTTTTTTTTGCTGAATAGTCCCCATAGACAAAGTTTATCGAAATTTATTCGGTAAATTTTACCATAGGCGATCCGCAATCGTCACAATGCGAACCGGAGCCAACTTGATCATAAAAAGACGCCTTGCTTTTCTTCTTTCGTTGTTCGTCTTATCTGGTACAATAAGTGTAAGTCCATCTCGGCTGCCAGGCGAGCAGAGAATCTCGATGGTATTCTTATATAGTACAATTTTGAGTTTTGACAGTTTTCTTGTATAAACTGAAGCAGAATTAATGTAAGTGCATTTGCGATATCAGGAGCACAGAGAGTTTTGGAACATTCCTAACTGTTGTTACATTAGACTAAAAAGATTCCCACCGAACTTTATTGTTTTTGGGTCTATTTCAGTGGCGTGCTGTCAGGGATGCTAGGAAGCGCAAGCCCCCCACCCTCGTCGACCCCCCCCCCCCCCGAGATTGACTGCATACTAAGACCACATACTCTCCAATAAAAGGAAAGTAATTTAAGGCTCCCCCGCGCCCCCTGGAGATTCACTGCTTACTATGACTCACATACTCTCCAATTAAAGGAGAATAATTTGACGCCCCCAAATCACTCCGCCCCCTCCGCCCCTAAAGGCGCGCCACAGGTCTATTTGTAGATATTTCTTTCTGTCAGTGTCGGGTTATGGGAAGCTATACACTGTGCGCTATATCAAGCTCAATACCTTTAAAGAAAACAAACAATACTTAGTAAATAAAAATATTACCTATCTTCCAACAAAACATCCAAAGCTAAATTTTCCACAAAATTACAGTACGATGTATAAATAAAATATATATTTATTATTATTATTAAAGTAAAAATACCTTTGTGTTGTTTAAAGCCTTAGTTATTTATAGTTTGTCAAGAAAACCATAAAACTTCCTACCTTTCTTAACTTGTGTCGGTTTCTCCGATCCAACGAGCTATATACGAAATAAAATTAGTGTAAGTGCAGCTGCAGAATTATTATTACAACTAGTAACGTAGCGTCCGCAGCGATTCTTAAGGGTATTTAACCACAACAACCCGTATACAGGTGGCCTTTCTTTTGACAGCTACGGAAAAAGTTTGCAAAATCGAAATTTCTGACTAAAATGGATGCCGTTGGACTTCAAAAAGATGCATGAGAGAATATACGAAAACATATTTTAAAAAGGGCGATGTTCATTTACTGATAAATTTAATGAAAAGACCAAGCAAATCACTGGAATAGAATGACTCATAAGTTTTTAATTACGATTTTTAACAATGAACACGACAAAAACATGTCAAAACCAAACTGATCAACTAGAAAATTTAAATTATTTATATGTCAGAAATTTAATAAATGTATTTTGGTATTTGATTTCAATTAAAGTAAAACATCCAAAAATTTATCAGGATTGCAGGAATTCTAAGAGGAACAAATAATTCCTTTAAATTCGTCTTTACCATGGATCTATTATAATATAAGGATTCGATGTTCGGTATACTGTGACCGTATCGAACGTGAAGCCTTATATTTGTTGTTTGTTTTCTCTCGGGGGAACAGTTTACAAACTTTAAGGAAATAGGTACCACAGGAAATACGTAATTGAATCAAGAATGGTAGTAGAAAGAGATAAAATAGCATTGGAGTGTTGGAGCTCAGAAGTGTTGCTGTCAGTGCTGGTTGCTTAGGAAATCGGCTGAACCTCGGTCTGAACACTCGGTTACACGTACGTCTTTGTCTAATGAACTAGAAAAAAAAAGTGCGACTTATAGATTTATAAATGACTCGGAGCGACTTTAAATAAACACCTTTAGAAATAACATAATAAAACCTTTTTAACTTAAATTTATTATTATTTCGCAGAAAATAAAGTATTTTAGGGCTTTTATTACTTTTAGTAAATATTGTGATGCTTCTAACGTATTTTTTGTACAAAAATATAAGGTAAAATAAGATGTGGCCAATGTTTACAAATTGTCTTTACAGTGTCGCTTAGAATGGTTTGTTTTGGCTTCAAAGAATGTTAAATCATCCCGTATCCATTCTTAATAAATCCATGGTCTTTACCACCAAAAATATGAAAACCAAAAACCCAGAGGGGAAAAATGATACTTACGTAAAGAAGATTTATATTTTGGTAATGATGCTAGGTTTATATGCGGGTTTATTATGCATAGGGGGGTTAATTCAGTACTTAAAAATAGAGGCTCAAATACCGAATTTTAATTTTATGTAGTACTGGTTATTTTAGATTCTCTTTGGAATTTAATATTTTAATTTTAAAAATTTTAGTATTTCAATTTTTATTTTTTATTTTTACATGATAATTGATTTAAACAAAATTAATTTATCTCATTATTATGTAAGCTTTTATTTAATGTCTGATTTTTCAACTCTTTAAAAGATTATATAATATTCTTAATAACTAGGGGTGCAAGACTTTTGAAAATGACTGTATTTTCCCAATTGCTAATTGTAAATGTTGAAAGTCCTTTATCTCCAGAAATACGTATATATATATATATATATATATATATATATATATATATATATATATATATATATATATATATATATATATATATATATATATATATATATATATATATATATACACTTGTACTGGCACTGTGACTTCAGCTTTACACTGAAATCAAACATGTTTCACTAATTTCTCAATAGCTAAAGGAACATTTTTTGACTCTCTCTTTTCTCTACTTTATATCGGGTCGTATTCCTGATAGTTAATCATCCCAGTGACGCCCTGTCCAAGTAATGTGAAGAAAGAATCGAAAAAATATGTCCTTGTCTAATATTTCGGTAGTTGTTAGTCAGTCGCAGATGTAAGCTATTTACACTTTTTTTAAACTTTTTAGGTACACTACAAAAACCACTTATGGGACAGGCTTGAAATTTGTCGTGTTTAATTTTCTCATGACCTAACTTTTTATTAGTGTCAATATTTCAAAGTATGAGAGAGAAAGAACACAAAAGAGGAAAAAGATGAGAGAGGGAGAGACATAATTTATCTCTGTTATAAAATGAGCTTCTGTTGTCATCCTGAATTAAATTTGAATATGCCTTAGTAATATGCGCAGCGTATTGCTTTTAATGATATATCTTAATTAAATTTAAACGCCTTGTATGCTGGGAAACTTTATACGAAATTACTATCTAAGATAAAAGGAAATCGCTTTACCCCTCACGAAGTTGCATTTTACGGAACTTTGATACACTAAAATTAAAATAAAGTGGTTTTAAGTGGGTAAAACCACAGAAAGATTTTCAAAAGCATTTTGAGACCGAATATCTCTTAATGCTTTCTGGAGAAAGGCTGGTAATGTCTAGGAGAATTAAGTAAATCTGTATCATTCATTTCACAAATGGATATACGGAACTTAAATTGTCGACAAGAGGGTCTGAAAGGCTATTAGTCGTACTCAGAAATGCGAAAAATTACTCCCATGGGATCCATATATTTTATAATTAAATGTTTATAATTTTGGGAAGAGTTGTACCAAAGGAGAAAACTCTAATGTCCAGTTGCGCAAACAATTTAATTAAGAGCTAAACTAATTGGTTACTTGTAATGTAACAGCACAGATGTTAATGTCATTCTCCAAGGTGACTCAAAAAGTCATTAAATTTATTACTTGATGAAAAGTTTTTAGCCTTAGATTTTTAGAACTACAATAGGGAATATACAGGAGCGTATTTAAGGGGTAAAAATAGGATTTTCTTGATTTTTTTCCGACAAATCCTATTTTTAACCGACATTCCACACTATAATCCAAATAAATCTGAAATATAATTTGAACCATTTTAATATTCTCCACATAAATTAAATGTTCATGGCGGTTGCTGTTATTGATTTATTTTGGTTTTAATTAACAAAAAAAAAGGACTGCAAATTTTCGCGCGAAACTTGTAAAACGTGATCCCATTGGCTGAGTCGTCAAAACTGAACTTATGACCCATCATGAGTGCATGGCGAATTCCACTGTTGTAGAGCCATCAAAAACTCAATAAAAATGGAATTTAATGCGTAACTCGTCCACTGAAACATTCATGCACTTAAAGTAGAAGGTTCCTAAATTCTTATTTATGTACTTCAAGCCGAAAGCGGTCCAGAAACTTTTCAATTTTGCAAAAAAATTGGTATTTCTGCGAAATTTTGACATATCATCTTAATAATTTCGATAAACTGCAATTCTTTATTTTCATGGCAATCTTCGAAAATTCACCTATTTATTTATAACTTTACCGAAAAATAAGCGATTTAAATTAGTGGGAGGTATTCTTAGATAATTAACCGATAAAATAAACCCAAAAAGAATCACTAAATAGAGTAAATAGTGTGGAATGTCGGTTAAAAATACGATTTGTCGGAAAAAAATCAAGAAAATCCTATTTTTACCCCTTAAATACGCTCCTGTATGACCCGTTCGGTATTCATTTTACAGTGTGATTACCCCTCTATAAGATAGTGTTGAAAAATTGTGAAAACATTAGATAGGAAAATATGCAGTGATTCAAATGTACCGATGTCGAAGGCAAAAAAAGGAAAAAAATCGAAATTTAATCGACGATTGCTCCCTTGCTATAGAGAATCAAGAAACCAAAAAATATGGATAACACATACTTTGACGAGCTCTTTCCTATGATGTATATGGGATTTTAATTTGAACCATTTTGACCCCAGAAAAAATTCAAAACCGTAAAATATTTGGGTAAAAAATCCAAATTTCCAGTTTTTTCCAAATATTTCTATTTTCCAGTGATTTTAGGTTTAGGTACGTGTATTGCAAAAAAAGTATTTGAGATTATAAAGTTTCACTTATGTGTCCGTTTTTCGATCTGACGTTTTGTTTTCGA
Organism: Philopedon plagiatum; assembly: GCA_963971165.1. NCBI lineage: Eukaryota > Metazoa > Arthropoda > Insecta > Coleoptera > Curculionidae > Philopedon > Philopedon plagiatum. Next base: position 22,210,782 of record OZ020190.1, read on the forward strand.
GTTATTAGGTACCAAAGAGGGGTCTGGAAATTGCATTTTTCGACATAAAAAAAAATTCAAAAGAATTACTTGCCATTTTCTGATCCTCACCAGTTTCAGTGGAGTTCTGAAGCTGCGGGTCCCCTACAACCTCCGAAAATTTACATCGATTTAATTCACATTTGCGACCTGTACCCGATTTCAATGGAAATCGCGGAAATTTCGACTTTGACGTTTAATAGCTCCGAAACGAAACATCCTGTATAACTGAAGTTTTTACCGAAGATAGTTGAACTATTCCTGTATCAATCCAAAAAATTCGTTTTCTCTCCCTCTGACTTTTTCCGAGAAAATCAAACCTGTTCGACTTTCGGTTAAGCTTTATGTTAACATGTACATTTTTGCTGATCTCCTGACGTCATTTTTCACTAAGGACAAATGGCTGCTTTTTAAATTGAAATAAACTATACCGAAAAGTAAACATTTTTTGTAGCTAAATTATCCTAGTAATTTTCTTCAAAATATTTTTTTTGGGTTTGTAATGACTCCCTTAAACGACTTATGCAATAAAAAAAATATGTGCATATTCCTTATTATTTTTATTTCTTTTTTCTAGTTTTTTTATTAACGAACCCTAAAAGCACTTTTGTAAAAGTTCTACAACTATTTCCTATACAGTGAGGGCATAAAGTCTGGAAACACCTAGTTTTTTACGAAACTATACATTTTCGGAAGAAACGCCGAAACACTTCGATTTTGTTCTCATTTTCTACACATTCTGAAAATATTTGATTATATACAGGGTGTGCCATAAAAGTTGGGCATTTGTGTGTTCCATTTTTGAATTGTGCGTTAGAAAATCAACATCTTTTTTATAAACCACCCTTCCTCTAAAATCAATTGTTTGCGAGATATTGCAACTTGAAAATTGTTAGCCCGCAAGATTAAATAAAGTCAAATAATAATTTAACACATTTTTATTTTAACAACAACAATCCAACTGAGACAATTTTAACGCAGCAAATGCTGAAATTGTTGACCGTTAACTTCCCGGCAATATCCTAGCCTATCCATAAACTCCTCTTGTACGTTACGGATGAAAGGTGGTGAAATTTGCCGAATTTCATCCCTTATACGATTTTTTAAAGCTTCTATGTTAGGAGGTCTGTTAAAGTAAACTTTACTTTTTAAATAACCCCCACAGGAAATAATCAAGGGGGGTCAAATCCGGTGACCTCGCAGGCCATTCTATGGGGCCACGACGCGACGTCCTATCCATCTCGTTGAGATATTGCAGCGCGTAGTGAGGTGGGGCCCCATCTTGTTGAAACCACATTGTTAAGGCTGGTGTATCAGGCTCATCACCTGGATATCGCTGAGCTAAGGCAGGAATTAACTCTACTTGCAAAAAGTCTAGATACATTTGGCCGGTCAAATTTTCGTCAAAAAAATAGGGACCAACAATCTGGTCTTGAAATATTCCTGCCCAAACGTTGACTTTTTCGGGATGTTGCGTATGAGCCACTTGAGCCCAATGGGAATTCTCTTTAGACCAATACCTACAGTTTTGCCGGTTGACAGTACCATTGAGAAAAAAGGTAGCTTCATCCGAAAATAAAACATTTGCACAAAACAAGGGATCCATGTTGCACCGTTCTTGCATATTTTCACAAAACTGGAGTCGGCGGTCATAGTCATCTTCGTTTAATTCATGTATTAGTCTTATTTTGTATGGATGATATTTCTCTTTATGCAGTATATGTTTCACTGATGACTGACACACGTTTAAATCTAATGCCACTTGATGGGTGGACAAATGTGGATTCTCGTTGTAACTGAGTAAAACATCTAATTTAATATTATCATCTAATTTGGGCCTACCTGTCCTGGGAAGATCTTTTACAGTCCCATGTTCATGAAATTTTTTGATAATTTTGCTGATCGTCGATTTTGTAATTGCTTGTCGCTCTGGATGTGTGTTATTAAAAAGTTCGCAAACTTCGTCAAGACGCCTACGACGATCTCCCCAGCCAAACATCATAAGGATTTCAATCCTTTGGGCCTCGGAAAGCATATTTTAAGATAGAAATTACTATCTTATTTAAATGTGTTTGATTTGTACACAACTATCATAATGGGACATGCTGGTTTCCAGGGTAGTGCAATAACTCAAGGTGTAAGAATTACCAATATTCAAGTTGCAATATCTCGCGAACAATTGACTTTAGAGGAAGGGTGGTCTTTTATGGCACACCCTGTGTATAATCAAATATTTTTAGAATATGTAGAAAATGAGAACAAAGTCGACGTGTTTCGGCGTTTCTTCCGAAAATGTATAGTTTCGTCAAAAACTAGGTGTTTCCAGACTTTATGCCCTCACTGTATTATAGTAAACGTATACATCTTTTTTTTTATTTTTAAAAAGAAAATATATGTGGTTTAAAGTTCTATACAAAATTACTATGTACTTTATGTGAACTTTTACTTTCAGGAAAATAAATCATGAAGTATGAAACCCGACTGAATTGAAGAATTGCTGATGGGAAACTAAGAGAGTCTCTCGTACAAAACTTTGACATAGCTCATTAAAACAATATAAAGTGGATTAAGTGCGTATCACTTGCAAAGCTTTCAAGAGCAGAAATAATTCTTTATGTTTTCCCTAACAATTCTACTTGTATTTCAGAAGATTAAAGAGAATATATGTATTACCTTTATAGCATAAGTTACATATCACATTTTTCAGTTGAAAAGTTTTGAGCAGATTGTGAAATAAAGCTATTCATAATATGTATAAGACAAATGAGTATATATGTTACCGGTAAAGTCCGTTTCATCGTCATACTTAAGTTTGCCTAGGTAAACCGCACGTTGCCGAGATGTTTTGGGCAAAGTCCGATTGTTCTCTATTTCGGAGTTTGCCTAGAATGTAACCCGGCAAAGTCAGGTTTGCCAAACACGTTTTAGGAAAAGTCCGAAATAATAAATTTGTGACCGTTACGTCCCTGTTCATTTTCTAGTAACTAGTTATAGTCTATTTGTAATACGTCGCAGGTACACAGGTTGATTGTTTAAGGTGGCATTTTCCGATCGCGTCCATGGTGGCCAACTTAATTTCATTTTGACATGGTTTTTCGGCTTTAAAATTTTTAACAATAATATTATAATTATATTAAATATAGATTAATATCCTGCAAGCAATTTTTAGTTAATTATTTAAAGTTTCAACGTGTATATATCTTGAGACTTTTATTAATACGTTAAAAATACCTATAGAATATGAATCTATGGTTAATATCGTGACATTATTCATACAAAAGGAAAACAAAGCAAAACATTGTACTAAAATAAAATTAAGTTGGCAATAAATGGGTGTTGTTTGGCAAATGGAGCCTTAAGCAAGGCGCGCATTGAATCGACTCGGCTCGGCACGGCACAGTCAAAAGGTTTGGTATACGTGCAATTATATGAAGAGGAGCCCATTGAATCGGTTTCGCCCGCTCGGAACGACCAAATTGGAATCAGAGCAAAAATTGAAAAATTGCCGAAATATCCGACTGCCTGCGACTACTTCTCGTATGGTAGAGATAGGTGTGCAATGGCGGACGAATGTACGACCCGAAGAATCACGAAAATGTGCTTTGAGTGTTTGTCTATTCGTCTAACTGGGCCGGGTTGGCTCAGGTTTGTTATTATCATTTAATAAAAAAAGTTTAATAAGTATATTATGTAGGTATATTTAACTTAATGAAATACGATGAAATCATGTTATTTACAGGCTTAACATCACTAGTATATCAATTATCATGATACAACACAAAGGTAAGAACATATTTCGGACTTTTCCTGGAACGTGTTTGGCAAACCTAAATTTGCCGGGATACATTCTAGGCAAACTCCGAAATAGAGAACAATTTCGGACTTTGCCCAAAAAGTCCCGGCAATGTGCGGTTTACCTAGGCAAACTTAAGTATAACGATGAAACGGACTTTACAGGTAACATATACATGTGCAACACAGCACGGGAGGCTCGAAATATGACAACATCAAAGATCAAAAATAGTAACAAGTAGAATTATGTTAGCTACCTCTTCTTTTTCTATTACACTATAACGAATTACTACCGAAGAGATTGACAAATTTGTCCATCTCTTCGGTAGACCAAAATGAGTGAAAAACTTACATACAAGTATGAACAATAAAAACACAATTTTTTTAAAAATTGTACAAAATTGCTATTTTATTAAAAATTCATATAAAACTCTGTAGACAAGTGTACCTTTGTTTCGTGCCAATATATATGTATAATTATTATTATGCTTTCTCATTTCGATTTTATGGAGTTGGAAATAGGATTCCAGAAAGGTATATAAAACTTTACAACCGATACAAGATTGACTGAACTGAACTTGCATCCACTCCGTTTTATCGTATCGAGATTTTCCGATAGTATTTATGTGCACTGTCACAAAATCCTGATATAACTACAGATACACAGTGGCGTAATGCAATATTGTAAGGCCTTCCAGCGACATCAAGCCAGGATCCAGCGCGTTGCTACAAATGAGCCCCTACCCCTCCCCGTGTGAGTACAAATTTCGACCAGCAAGAATCATTCACTGGTCAGCTGCTGGGCCCCTTAAACGGCTGAGACCCCACAATGCAGTACAGGGTCTGCGGGGGTGTACCTTATGCTACTACAGGTACAGTCATTGACATTTCCAATTCTCAGGTCTAAATATATATATATATATATATATATATATATATATATATATATATATATATATATATATATATATATATATATATATATAAAAGAGGAGAATTATTGTGGGCATGTCCGCTAAATGAACAGAACAAAATGAAAAGTTAGAATGGTAACCCGTACGACACGTGTTTCTGCTCATTGGCTTCATCAGGCCCACGTATGTGACCGTGCCTCTCAACATCGCAAACGTCACATACGCAGTTACGGGTGTAACCTTAAAAAAGAGAAAAAAAAATTAACAAGGACCACAAACAGGAGCCAGTACACCCATTTGTCGCTTCAGCCAAAAGACCCCTTCTTTGGGGGCAACAATTAGCGTCGCCAACGGAGGCAACTATAGCCACCTGCCGTGGTATCCTATAAGCCCAAGCAAAAGAAAAAACAAATACTAGAAACTAGCGCGGATCGATACATAAAAAAAGAGGAGAATTATTGTTCTCCTCTTTTTTTATGTATCGATCCGCGCTAGTTTCTAGTATTTGTTTTTTCTTTTGCTTGGGCTTATAGGATACCACGGCAGGTGGCTATAGCGATGTTGAGAGGCACGGTCACATACGTGGGCCTGATGAAGCCAATGAACAGAAACACGTGTCGTACGGGTTACCATTCTAACTTTTCATTTTGTTCTGTTCATTTGGCGGACATGCCCATAATAATTCTCCTCCTTTTTTTATGTATCGATCCGCGCTAGTTTCTAGTATTTATATATATATATATATATATATATATATATATATATATATATATATATATATATATATATATGAGAGAGATAATATGGCCTTCTGTCAAACGTGTGGGGTGCAACATAATTGTCATTAGTATGTGCGATTAGGTACCTTGAAGTCTCTCTCTTGGTTATTTGAATTTTGTGTTTAATTTCTGTTTTGCGTTTTATTTTTAATGTAAAAAGTTTTGAAATATGCCTGGATATATATGTGCGTTTCGTGGCTGTCGTTCGAAGATAGGTGGAGGTGTTTGTTTTCTTTCCTGAAAGATCATTATCGGTTAGTACATTTGCACCTAAATTTAATATAATATAATTAATAAATAATTAGATTGACAAAAACTTTTTCTCCGTTCAATATTGTGGATACGTGTCTGTCCAAGGTCAGCAAAACTGATACCCCAAAGATCAATGGCGCCGACACGTTTTGTCGCTTCTCTGTGATTGCTATTCTCGGCCAAAACTAAGCACCTACCGGGAACACACAAGTGACCGGGGCGGATGGTAGCCCTTGGTAGAATTTAAGTTGAGTATCCTCCGATTATATAAGGCCTGCTCCGTAGCGACTCGCAGAGACCATAAGCGAATTCAGTGCTGTTCAGAAAAAAAAAACAGAAAATAAGGGTGAATTTAATTAGAGTGGAAAGTTTAGTTCAATTTCCCTGAAAAAGTTAAACCAGAAACCTGATTGATATTTTTGAACTGCAAATATAAGTTTCTTACAGTGTAACCAAAGAGAAGAAGGAGTTAACATACTTTTTTACTGTTTTTACTGTTTTTAATTTCAGTTTCCACTAGCTGCCATTTACTATCTTTTTACTTAAGTTTTGCACAGTGGGTAGGTATTTATCAAGAATTATTTGTGCATTGGTTTGCATATATTCGCTATAATTAGCGAACATACATACAAATATTTATATATTTGTTTTTAATAGTTTTAGTTCTGTTTCGGCAAAGAGATTTTTTTTAATTATGTAGTTTTTTCAAACGTTACAATAAAGAAAAAAAGCCTTTCCATGTTTCCGGTAATAACGAAACTTATCGATAATATAAAGCCACGTGTTAATACTGCCCTTACTCGGAATAACAATAACAATAGTCTAACATAAGGGTCTTCAAATCTCTCTGCTGCCGCGCTAATAATGAACTAGTTGCTATATTTTAATACTGCACATTTTCGAGATGGCAATAACCATAAAGACAGGCTAAAATAAGAGTTCCAAAATCTCTCCAATAATTAATTGATTAAACTGTTTATAGTTACTGTTCATAAATGGGCAAATGCTTGAATTTCAGTTGTACAGAGTACAGGTTTATAAAGAAAATGTAGCGTGTGGTTTATTTTTTATTTTAAATGTATTATATCTCATGTCAAAAAAAATTGAGCATTCTAAATAGGGCCACCTGTAGTCGTATATTATATTAGTTTTGAGTTGGGTTTAATGTTATTTAATCCTATTTCTGTCGCAAGTCTGCCTAAAATTCCTGCATGAGTTTACATCCCCTGATGCCTACCTTATAGCGTTTTTGTAACAGAGTTACTGTAATAAACTTTAGAAAGGTCTGCTGAAACCATGTTTAAGGGAGGCCTGCACCTGTTTAGAATAGCAAAAAAGCAGACAGCATCGTGTCTGGATGTTGTAATAGGTTTTTCCTTGCGAAAATGGGAGTGGTAAAATTGTCACTATGTATTATATCTTATTTCCCAATTGGTGTAGGTCCAATTTTTCGAAAATTAAGAATTTGCGTAGGTATGTGTCTTTGGAAAAGTCCATATAAACGTTAAGACGTGTATTATTGGCTAAGGGATTAGTAACTAAATAAAGAATCTCAGGAAACCTAGGTGGTATGAAATGATGCGACAGTTTCATCACCCCTTGAAACAGCTATTTTTTTATACGGGTGCTTGCTTAACTGTGCGACAACTTCTCCAAAGTCCTCTACTATGATATCTATGCTTTTTATTAAACGTTTATACCAATTCTTCCTTTTTAACAATGGAGGGCCAACGTAATTTCAGCAGACGCCGTTGAATCTTCTTTCAAACACTAGTATGGGGTGCTTAACTTACGCCTACAATCTGCATAACCAAAACTGCAGTTTTAACAGCCAGTAAAAATAGACTCTGTTACTAGTTTGCTCAGCTAGATCAATACTGCGGGGCCTGAACACTTCTATTCCGTTAATTAGTGGTGGTCCAGTCCAATTTGAGTTGTCTAAGAGTCTACTCAAAATTGATTTATGGCTAATCCTGTTGGGAACTTGTGACCAAGGGGCTACCAGCATTTTCATAAATAAACTAGTGGCTTGAATTGCTAGATTTATAAGTTTAAGTCCACCTGCATTTTCTGATAGACAGAGCTGTTCCCTTCCCACTCTATACAAGCGTCCATGCCAAAGATACCTGCCAGTTATCTGCACAATCTTTTGACTTAGCTGGTGTACCAGTGGTAAAACTTGTGCAATATACCAGACCTTGGAAAGAACATAATATGTATTGAGATACCAAACCTTAAGCATTAGATCCAAATTTCTCATATTATTAACAATAAGTATTATTTGAATATTTTTTTATCCCAATTTACTTTTACCATGTTACAAAAGTTGTTCGTTATTAACATCCCTAATTAGGCCAAGCAACAGAGCAAAATATTAGCGATTTTTTGACATTAATCCTATCAGAAAACCGCCTGTGCCATCATCTAAAAGACGACCTGTAGATGATTCCTGTTATATTTCCAACTCTGAAATTTTTTCCTTTAATTTGTTATAAACATTTTTAAACAAAAAAACGCGATTTTGTTTGTTTTTTGCTTATAAAATGAACAGTAATGAAGCAATCTTAATAGTGTAAATGGACGATTTGTAGAGAATAAAAATACGAACAAAATGAAAGGTCGAACGTCCCGATTGGATAAGTAGCAACGCAGAAAATCCGGAAAAACCGGAAAATTAAGAGTTTTCTTAAAAAATTCATAAATGAACCATTTTTAAACGTAGATAGCTCAAACTTTGGGAAAAAGTAGTAATTTATAGCTACTTTATGTGTGCAAAATCCCGACGCTGTCCGACGATTAGTTTTGCCACAATCGTCATTTCAATTTTTCAGCACACCATTTTGCAACAAGTCTGGATGCTCTGGATGCGCTGGATTTTAATTAGTGAAACGGATTTGAAAAGTACAAGTTTAATTGAACAATATTTATATTTTAATTTTTCCATAAAGTGCTACGAAACCGGTTGAAAATGCACGTAAAAATGCGTGAAAATGGCCGAGCGCGCGAAAGATGACGCGTAGCGGGAGGGCAGCGGAGCGAAGTGGAGCCAATATTCGCGGGCTCGGTCATTTTCACGCATCTTTACGTGCATTTTCAACCGGTTTCGTAGCATTTTATGGAAAAATTAAAATATACATATTGTTCAACTAAAGTTGTACTTTTCAAATCCGTTTCAATAATTAAAATTGGACGATCCATAGAGCATCCAGACCTGGTGCAAAATAGTGTGCTGAAAAATTAAAATGACGATTGTGGCAAAACTAATCGTCGGACAGCGTCGGGGTTTTACGCACATAAAGTAGCTATAAATTACTACTTTTTCCCAAAGTTTGAGCCCTCTACGTTTAAAAATGGCCGATGTATGAATTTAAAAATAACTCTTAATTTTCCGGTTTTTCCGGATTTTCTCCGTTGCTACTTATCCTATCGGGACGTTCGACATTTCATTTTGTTCGTATTTTTATTCTCTACAAATCGTCCATTGGCACCATTAAGATTGCTTCATTACTTTCCATTTTATAAGCAAAAAACTAAAAAAATCGCGTTTTTTTGCTTAAAAATGTTTATAACAAATTAAAGGAAAAAACTTCAGAGTTGGAAATATAACATATATAGATGATAACACAGACGGTTTTCTGATAGTATTAATGTACCGACAAATCGCTCTATTGCTTGGCCTAAATATTTTAATTTGTTCTTTATAATTGATATTAAAATTTTTGTTTTCTTTCATCCATCTACCAAGGGCTAAACACTCTGTTTTCCTATTATTTAATTGAGCACCTTAACAAGCCTCAAAAATTTTAATTATATTAAACACTATTCGGATATTCTTTTCTGGCTTTAGCATCAAGCAAACATCGTCCGCATATGTGGTGTAATGAAATAGATTAAATCAGCCGAAGGCAGAATAAGTCATTAAAAATTACCATAAAATTACACGTTAAAAATTTTAGCACTTTTTACCGGAGACAGTAGAATATTCATTAAAAAAAACGAATGGCTGTCAACGAATTTTCCACAATTAAAATCACACTACCATTTTAAAATGCAAATATTCCGAAACAGCGCTTTTCGTTAAAGGGGTTATAAAATTAATTCTCCCTTTTGTATGTTGGCTTTTCGTTTCAGCTTGTTCCGGATTATGAAACATGCTCATGCTATATTTTAGTGCAACCGTTATTTGAAAATTAAAAATTTAATTATTAAAATTATCCCGCGATATACCAGTCTTTCGATGAAGATTTTATCCCTACAATAATTATATTAAAGTATTAAATTAAAAAAAAAACAATAGGTAGATGAGTTTTATTAGATTAGGAATAACACATTGGATCAATCTTCTGCAAAAGTCTGGTTTCTTTTTTTCATTTAAATGTTGTATGGTTGTTTATTACACACGGCTCAAAAAACATGTTTTGGTAAATTTGTAACTTTTTAGCTTGTTGCTATTAACGAGTGAAAATAATCTATCTAAAGAATACGGATATTTACAACACTAATTGAGGCACATTTAATTTTAGTAATTTGATAGGATAGGATAGGTTTTGCCAATTACACCGCACACAACATAAAGTGGTCTGTACATTTGACCAGACCCATCTATCTATATGTATTTGGATGCGCTGAATCCAAAACCGAAGTCGGTTCGGCCCGTACACCCTCAAAATTTTGAGTAAATTGCGCACTTATTTCAGACTTATTATTCGTTTCCTCGGAAATGCGTTATTTTTACTTAAGTGCTCAATTAAACATGGAACAATGGAGCTCCACCACATTCTGCAATACAGGACCGTAATCATTTGAATGAAATATTTGAAAAGAAGTGGATTGGACGAGGTAGTCCGGTCAATTCAATTGGCCTGTTGGGTGCTTGGATTTGACCCCCCTTAACCCTTTCTTGTGGGGTTTTATAAAGGAAAAAGTGATGGCGACTGCACCTATAACTTTGGATAATATGAAAGAACGAATCCATTTTGAGTGCTTATTAGTGACCCCTGAAATGCTACAGTGGGTGCGAAGTTCATTTAGAAAAAGAGTCATAAAGTGTTTGAAAGTTGAGGGGGGATATTTTTAACAACTTCTCAAGCATGACAGATAACAAATAAGTTGAAATTAAATGGTAAATATTTTTTTATTTTATAACCTAATAAAACATAATTCCGTACCTAACCCAAAGAGCAAATAAAAAAAAGTTGTACACATTCGAAGGTTTTTACATAGATTCGAATTTTATAAACAAATATACATCATCCCATTTAAAATTCCAAAGTCACCCCCACGCCTAACAACACAGAAAGGGGGTCAATGTTAAAAATGTGTTTAAATATGCCCCCCATCTCCCTATTAACTTACAAAACATCATGAAAATATTTTAAACCGTTTCCGAGGTATCGCATAGTAACACTTTAAAAAACCCCCCCTGTATAAAAAAATTATTTAAATAAAACCAAAAAATCAAAAAACAACTTAAACAGCTATTCAGTTAGAAATAACTCTTGTTTTAAAACTAATATTAGAAAAAATATGGGTAAATAAAATGTAGTGTATTACACAACCACACAAGCAAATTTATTTTAACGAAGATTTGTAATATTGTTTACATTGAGTAAGAAAATACACCAAAGTTTCTATAGCAAAGCACAAAATACAATTATTTATACCCCAAGATATTTATTTCTTTTCTAAAACCCTCACACAACTTATTTCTTCATATAGCGGTCGGGATTGCACGAAATTGAAACCATATTTTACAGTTAAGCTAAATAAAATTGCTATTACCTGGAAGAAATTGAAATAGGTGATCTGGTTTCTGTGTACCTTGCACTGACGAAGAACACTGGGATTTTTGTTAAAATAAATTCTGGTTTGAGAAAAATCAGACGGGCACAATGCAGGGTGTAATGAATCTGCTATTTGTATCTATGCTAAGCGCCAATACTGGTTTTGTATAAATTTTTCACAACAGAAACATATTATAATGTTTTTACTTATTCTATTTCTATTTTTAAGGAAACGCTCAGATGGGAATATGTGCTCAGTCGAGTTCATAGAGACGCTCAATTGTTAATTTACTGTATATAAGTTAATAATCAATTATTGCTGCCTTCAAATAATAGTTCTTATAGGAAACACGACACAACAAACTTATAAAAGGGTACATAAATTTTTTATCTACAACACACATGTTTTAAGCACGCAGCTCCTTATTGCATATGTTTGATTTTCCTATGGCGCAACAAGCATTTGGAACGATGGAAAACTTGCATGCAAACCTTTGCAGGTGTCCAAGTCGGAAGTTAGTTATGGCGGCACATTCATTTCCTATAGTCGCACGCGCTACGCGAAATTACTTTATTTTGATCCAGTAGCGCCCTTATAGGTTTTAAAATATTTAAGCCACAGTTTCGGAGATGACTAATATTCATTATCTATGAATATTTTTCAAAAAATATGTTTTTACAAATAACGCTAATTTTGAAAACAAATTTCTTTAGAAACATGCTTCTTGCAAATATACATATTTTTTTAAAAACCATATCTTATAAGACGGTGTTTGTCTTTTGCAGATTGCAATAATTGCCCTTGCAAAAAGAGAAGCCATTTTTGAATAACAAAGAAATAACAACACATATTATTTAAATTTGGTTTTTAAATCTGTTCTAATTAATTTTAACAAAATTAAGCACTGAAGGGCACTCAAAAAAAATCCGAAAAAATATTTGTAAAATACCATGATTTCAAATTTGGGCACAACTCTTAACTCTTAATTTTTCCTGCTAACATTTTGCCATATTTAAAAAAAAAGTTCTTGACTCTTGGACGATTTTTAAATAATTATTGTCTCTTTCCTATATGCCAACTGACTTCTCACGATTTTGACAACGGTTAGGTTTGTTTTTAGGTATTAACCAATGTTCCGAGGTAACGACATTTCGACAAAGTCATTATTAAAAAGTTGTTCCATTTGTTGCAAACTTTTTGAACCATATGGTATATGCAGGAATGCTTGTTTGTTTAGATTTGCTCAATATCATTTGTCTGTCTTCTTCGCTAACATTTTTAAACAATTACAAAGAGATAAAAACTCAGGTTTTGAAAAACTATATTTTCGAAAAAAGATAGACTTTGCTTATCAGGATGTGGTTTCAAGTTTGCTGCATCACTCACTAAGCGACGTTCAACTAATATTGTTATTATATTATATTTACCTTTCACAGCATATGGATGGTAAAGATAGATCTAGATACACTGACTAAATAATAAGAAATATTATAATTGTGTCAAACCAATTCTGGAATTGTAAACTTTACAACAAGTTTATTTAATAATATTATAGTAACTATTTCTTAAGAATCTATTATCAGGGATTTACCAAATCTTCCGTACGATTTCCGCCTCTGGTTCTGAAACCTTATTCAATTGGCAGACTTGCAAACACCTGTTGTTGATAAAATTTACGTGCACAGTATTTCAAGTGTGTTTTCGTTACTCTAACAGAAATCGAGAAGAAATTTTTGTAATGATATAAATTACTTCCGGGGAAATTGGAAAAATATTTTTTATTTTTGTGAGCGTTTGAGAAGTTTCTTTTGTTAGCGTTCCGGTTTGTTTATTACACATTTATTTCGATTTAAGTTGGGTAAATATTTGTGGGTTGACATAAAAAGCCGTTATTATGCGCTCGGTATTGCTTAGTCTTTATTGAAATAAGTCAACCATAATAAAAATTTGTGGATTTTGGTTCTTTATTTACTTTTCCCAGCTACAAGCTTATACTATTATATATAGAAGAAATTCTTTAATTTTGATTTATTATTTGTTAAATTATTTATTTTTATATCTTGCCCTACTAGCTCTACGTTATGATATACATACATAATCTAGTTGTTTAGAACAATAAACAAATTATTAATTTAATTAGTAATATAGCTACGATGGTATACTTTTAATGTATTTTTGTTGTACCTTGTATAACGACCGACGCTACGTGCGTTGCTAATTAATTTAAATATACAGTTGTATTCATAAAAATGTAGTACAAGAATTATAATTTATTACAATTTAAAAAGCAGCCTTCTGTCCTGAATAATGACTTCAGGAGATCAGCAAAAATAAATGTCAATCTACATGTTAACATAAAGCTTAACCGAAAGTCGAACAGGTTTGTTTTTCTCCGAAACAGTCAGAGGGACAGCGATCGAATTTTCTGGGTTAATAGAGGAATAGTTCAACTAGCTTCGGTAAAAAATTGTGTTATACAGGATGTTTCGTTTCGGAGCTATTAAACGTCAAACACGAAATTGCCGCGATTTCCCATGAAATCGGGTACAGGACGCAAAAGTTAATTAAATCGATGTAAATTTTCGGAGGTTGTAGAAGACCCGGAGCTTCAGAACTTTATTGAAACTGGTGAGGATTGGGAAATTAATGGCAAGTAATTCTTTTGAATTTTTTTAGGTCTTAAAATGCCATTGGCAGACCCCTCTTTGGTACCTAATAACTCGAAGACAAAACGTCCGATCGAAAAACGGATTCATAGGTGAAACTTAAAATCGCAAATACTTTCTTTTATCAAAACATTTACCTAGACCTAAAATCATTGGAAAATGGATATATTTGGGAAAAGCTGAAAATTTCGATTGTTGACCCAAATATTTCACGGTTTTTAATTTTTTGTGGGGTCAAAATGGTTCAAATTAAAATCCAATATACGCCATTGGAAAGAGCTCGTCGAAATACATGATATTCGTATTTTTTAGTATCTTCGTTCTTTATAGGAAGGGAGCAATCGTCGATTAAATTTCGATTTTTTAACTTTTTTTGCCCTCGACATCGGTACATTTGAATCTCTGTATTTTTTTCTATCTAATGTTTTCCCAATGTCTCAACATTATCTTATAAAAGGATTATCACACTTTAAAATCAATCCGAATGGTTCATCCAGGAGCGTATTTATGGTGTAACAACCGAATTTTCTTGATTTTTTCCGACAAGTCTTGCTTTTAACCGACATTATTCCACACTACTTTCCTTATTTACTTATTCTTTTTGAGTTTATTTCATCCATTAATTATTTAAAAATACCTTCCCCTAATTTAAATCTCTTATTTTTCATTAGTTACAAATAAATAGATCTATCGGGACATGCAAAACTTTTGAATTTTCGAAGATTGTCATGAAAAGAAAAAGTTGCAGTTTATTTACTCGAAATTATTAGAAGATGATGTGTCAAAATTTCGCCAAAATATCAGCTTTGTTGCAAGATTGGAAGGTTCCTGAACCGATTTCGGCTTGAAATATACATGAATAAGATTTTAGGAACCTCCTACTTTAAGTGCAGGGATATTTAATTGAATGAGCTATGCATTAAATATCATTTTTATTAATTTTTCGATGACCCTACAACACTGGAATCCGCCTGTACTCATTATGAGTCATAAATTCACTTTCGATGACGCAGCTAATGGAATCGCGTTTACAAGTTTCGACATTCGCGCGAAAATTTGCTCAGATTGGGTTCCTTTTTTTTTTGTTAATAAAGACCAAAATAAATGGATAACAGCAACCCCCATAAACAATTAATTTATATAGAGAATATAAAAAAAACATTTTTCAGATTTATTTGTGTTAGATGCATATTCCCTATTCGTGATGTATCACAGTTCTATAATAAGGATAAGAAAACGCCAATGAAAACTAAACAACAATAGATGCAAGAGGATTCAGTAAAAAAAAGTTGGTTCAGGTGGTTCCAAACTTTCCAAAACTGAACAGGATGCTGCTTTTTGGGGTACTTAACAGATAATCCATTCGCAACGGCGAGGGATGCTGTGACTAATACGGGATTTCCTTCACAACCTACATCCAACAGAAGGGTCAGGGAATCCGAACTAAAAAAACGTCCGGCTGCGAAAAAAATGTTTCTCACTGCAGAACGGTAGCAGCAAGGGTAATTTTTGCATTAAATTACATAGACCGCAACCCTGAATTTTGGAGCAACGTTATTTTTACTGACGAAAAGATATTCCAGTCTAGTTATAATGGCCAAATTCGTGTTTGTCGCCATGGCAACGAACGATACACGAGCTTGCATTTAGATCTGGACGTTTTTCTGCAAATGTACGGGACTGGATAAGTGTCCATGGGCCTGATGTTTGCTGAAGAATAGGAAGGTTTAACTCCGAAAATTATATGAACATTTTAGAAAACATAATGCTCCAATCCACTGAGCAAGCTTATCTCAATAGTAACTTTCTATATCAACAACAGTTCACGCCACCAGTGCTGTAATGAATTGCTTTTAAGCTAATAATGTGGAAGTGCTGCAATGGCCCTCTTTTAGCCGCGATATAAATCCAAACGAAAAAATTTGGGGCATAGTTGTAAAGAAAACCTATAAACAAAATATCAGCCCACAAAATTCAGACGATTTATGAGAAAAAGCCCACAAGTGCTGGGAAAAGCTTAACTCTAATATAATACCTAGTATAATACAGTCAATGCCGAATAAATAGGCTCAAGTAAGATTTTATTTTACGTGTTCTCGTTAATGTTTTTGTCAGTGGCGGTTCCTGGAATTTCAGATTGTCGTATCTCAGTTCCTATGCATGGGACCCACACCAAATTATAAAATGTTACTGCTGGGTACTCTACAATCATTTTCGTGGAAAAAGTTTAATTTTGAAATTTGCGTAAAAAGTTAATTTTTTGGGCCGCTTTTACTCACCATATTTTTTCATAAAGTATATTAAATTTTATCGAGAAATTCCAAATTTGGTGAAAATATGCTAATTTTCCTTAAAGAAATGACATTTTAAATTATTTCTAAGATAACATATTTTAGAAGCTAATTAATTTCAGGATATTAGAGGTAATTCAATGAAATTTGAATTCTATCGATAAAATCTGATAAAATTGATGAAAACCACCTGGAAGTAAAATTTTCTTCAGAACTTTCTCAGATCTCAGGTGAAGCGGCCCAAAAAATTAACTTTTTTTTTCACAAATTTTCAAATTAAATATTTTTTTACGAAAATGTTTCTAGAGTAAACAATAGTAACATCCTATAATTTGATGAGGGTGCCATACGTAGGAACTGAGATACGACACATTTTAAATTTCAGAAACCGCCACTGGTTTTTGTTTTTGGTTGTTTCAAATACTGTATATAAATAAGTATAAAAATCTTGTAAAAAATACTTTTTAAAAACAAGCTTCTATTATTTAGATGTACTAAAACGAAAAAAAAATTGGTATAGTTTTTCATTGAGGCAATGCTAACTGCTATTTATAAGTGGACGTAGTTCGCGTGGTTGGATCCTGATAAAAGTAGTATCAAAGTTATCACTGAAAGAGATATAATATATTATGATATACTTATTGTCTTAAAAGCTTGTAGTACGCGAACACTTCAAATTAGGATCCACTCACGCAAACTACGTCCATTTATAAATAGCATTTAACATTGCCACAATGAAAAAACAATACTAATTTTTTTCGTTATAGTACATCTAAATAATAAAAACTTGTTTTTAAAAAGTATTTTTACAGACTCTTGATTCGGATGTAGACGAAGAGTCAGATAATAGTATACACGATGATTTAGCCGAGACATCAAGCTCACATGATCCCGATTTTTGTCCTGAAGTGTTCAATAAAGAGCCACACTGCGCATGTGTAAATTTCAACAACCTCAAGATTTTATTTTTAAAATTTTAGTTACGTCTTAACCTATGCATTTCTGATAATGCATCACTATTACAAGAAATTTTACCTGTAATCGTATTCTACTCGTCAAACCCTTTCATTTAATGCCCATATCAAAGGGATTGTTAAGAAAACGGCAATCCACCATCTTGTGGCGTCCGCCATATTGGGCTTAGATGCCGTCACATAGATTGTCGTATTTTACTCGTCAAACCCATTCATTTCATGCCCATATCAAGGGGATTGTGAAGAAAAAGATAAAATCTAGTGGCGTCCGCCATAGTGAGCTTAGAATGACGTCACATAGCTTATTGTATTCTAGTCGTCAAACTATTTCATTTGATACCCATGTCAAGGGGGTTGTGAAAAAAAGGTAATCTTGTGGCGTCCGCCATATTGAGTTTAGAATGACATAACATGACTTGTCTTATTCTGCTCGTCAAACCCTTTCATTTGATACCCATATCAATGGGATTGTAAAGCAAAAGGTAATCCGCCATCTTGGGGATTCCGCCATATTGGATTAAGAACAATATTAAATACACTAAATTGCATTGTCACCGGACTTATACACGTGTGCATAATTTCAAAGCTCTAGCTTAATTAGTAGTCGAAATTTTGATTGCTTGGGTTTGATTTGACCTAAACATACTAACATACATACAAACATACATATGTACATACTAACAGGTGAAGTTAAATAAAAGCTTGTAAAACTGTACTTAATTCAAATATCCTTCTTTATTTTATTGATATCCGGCGCCAATGAATTGCATTTTTGCCAACCTGTGGCATCTGCAGCCGAACTCTGTAACAAAAAAAGCGACGATGATCGCTTTCCACCAAAGAAAATAAAACGGTATGAGAAAAGACGGAACAGTGTATTTCCGTTGCAACACTGTTTATTGACAAAACAGCTAACCTCTTTACCGACTGAGAAAACTTGGC
Organism: Philopedon plagiatum; assembly: GCA_963971165.1. Lineage (NCBI taxonomy): Eukaryota > Metazoa > Arthropoda > Insecta > Coleoptera > Curculionidae > Philopedon > Philopedon plagiatum. The sequence goes on from OZ020190.1 coordinate 22,229,194, forward strand.
GCAGGAAACGCATTCAGAAATTTTTAAAAATTTATGACTGGGTTTCCAGCGCCAAGTCTTCTCAGTCGGTCAAGAGCTTAGCTGTTTTGTCAATAAACAGTGTTGCAACGGAAATACACTGTTCCGTCTTTTCTCATACCGTTTTATTTTCTTTGGTGGAAAGCGATCATCGTCGCTTTTTTTGTTATAGAGTTCGGCTGCTGATTACCTCCAAGCAAGCCGGGTTTACGCAAATATGACCAAGGTTGTTCCCATTCTAATTCTTGTACGACCTTTTATGAATACAACTGTACCTACAATAAAATTGTAGATTAAATTACTATAGATGTGTAACAATTTTTTATTTTAAGTAACTTTCCAACGGTTTGGTAATTATGTTAACAGCCCGAGCCACGTTTTGCGTTAGATGCAAATTTTAGATAAAACTGCGTTTTTGTTAATTACTAACTTCGTACCATCTCGACATCTTAATCAACTAATTAATGAAAATTGGATGTTAACTAATTGACAACCTCTATTATTTATGCCGATACTATTATTACCAGACAATAATTTCCTTTGGCCTAATAATAGAACTAAAAAATGAAGGAATTCATTTGCTTAAATAAATAATAATATTTGCCTCGACTTGCTTGTCTTGATTAGTCGAGGTAGCGACGGGGCATTAATCAAATTACTTACCTTCGTCAAGCTGCAGCCAACAGCCAGCCATACCTAGAAGTGTACTTGGGTCCATTAATTTACCTTTCTCTTTTCAAATTAAGTGTAAAAGTAAAGAGTACGCGGCAGATTTGAAAAATTGAGTAGGACAATGTCCGAAATTTGTTTAAACATCCAGCGAACGAGAGCTGGCGAACAAGTTTGGTTATATCTGTTTATCAGCTAACGAACCGAATTTTTGTATTGACCTTTGCTTATTTTCGCTGGTATTCTGAACTCTCTGGAAGGATCTAAAAAAGAGCTCTTCATAATAATCGCCGTGGGTTGGGTTCCAAAGGTAGTCCATGTTCCTCACAAATGAAATACATGCAATGTTTTGAAATTTTTCCATTCCATGACCGCACAGAATGGAATTTGTATACCATAAACATTTGACAGCGATCAATTTCGTAGATATTTTCACCGGTTTCCAATGAATTCGTTTAAAAGTGGCATACATCAAGCAAATGAATTCGTTATTTAGAATTAGTTATTGTTTGCCGTCGTCCGCTATGTATATAGGTACGCACCTTTATATGAGTATGAACCGCAGGGTACTTATTAATTGGAGTGGACAAAATGTTTTGAATTTATTATTGTCTGCTCAATTTAAAGTATATAAGTTGTAGGGCTTATTATACATAAGACGACTGGAGAGGTGTGTTTTCAAAACCTTATTATAAGCTCGTCAGTGTCCAGGCAAAGTATCGTAAGTGATATTTATGCAATTTTACAGGAAATGCAAAAAACTTATTTTTCATATATTTATTTACCTGACCTACAGCCAAAATGTATTCGAGGTCAAAATAGCTGAATCTTGTACACTCTGCGACGCAAATTCATAACGTAGTCAACAAAAGTCCAAATTGGCTCCGGTTTTCTTGATACTTGATATAAAAGGTACCTACTTTATATCTGTGCCTAATTACGGGTGATACTAATATAAATTAATTTAGCCTCGTATTTAGTATTCTGGTAATAGTCTATATATTTGTAAATACCTACCTAAAAGTAAATGTAAATTCTTACCCAGTTCTGATTTCACCTTTGGATTAGTTAGAAGTGTTTCTATATTAGAAATAAGTGAACTTTAAACAAGATGCTTTAAACCAGATAGCTTTTGTTATGTTTGTGGTTAAGTCAACTTTGAGAATTAGAAACGTAGTCTTAGTCCTATAATACAGAAATCGTATCATTTGTATTTTTTTTTATTTTGGTTCGAAAAGTAGGCGTCTACAAGCATTAAGGTTCTAATGCCATGACACGACATCACGTGGTCTGCTCGTACACGCGTAGGGCTCCTGAGGATGTATCCAAGACGTTGAATAGTAAAAAAGAATCGTTTAAAACCTGTTTAGAAAATTAGCCTAAAAGTATGATACTTGTTTTATCTGAGTGCATACGAATCGACGAGAATTAATACAATAGAGGCGACGAAATTAGCAATAAATTCATTTAATACCAGTCTAAATTTTAGTAATATGGTAGTTTTGATAATAAAGTTAATAAAACTTGTAATCAGCTGAAAGTATACAGGGGTAAAGGGCGTCAATTATTGGATCATAAAAAATACTACGACGCTTAGATTTAATGACCGTCTAATAAGTTTATTACCTCAGCTATTACCCCCGCTATAAAGCTAGCTGTTTTGATAATTTTAATTACATTATAAGTCAGGTGAATAAATTTCATTCGATTTAAAATGACTTTACAATATTGTATTTTTATACTGGTATCTACTAGTAACCGACATATAATCCTCCTTCCACAGTACAGCTGATTATTTTTTTTTCAATTAATATTATATGAAAATTCATAATATAAATTATGAAGTGGTATGAAATGACTTGTGAAATTTTTTATCTACAAGTTTAATATTTGCCTACAACCATCCGCACCGCTACTGCAACAGCTGACGGTCAGATCTCTTACGAGTTACACGAGATCAATTGTTAATAGTAATAATCAATCGGGATAAAATGGCTTTTCCAGCGGCAACGCTACCTCCCGTACTATTAACACTGAAGCACTTAAGTCATTCACCAGATATCGAGGTATTTGCCTAGCAAGTATGCGAGAAGCTGTGGAAAGCATGCCCATACGTTGAAGGCGCGCTTGATAATAACGGAGATTACACTCTAACTAGGTTAACAAGGGTTGAATCGTAGTATTTGAAATATATTTTTAAAGTATAGACATTTTTTTAATACTTGATCCTTATATTAGAAATGAAGCAAACGCTCTTGTGGTAACGACTGTAGCTGATATGTAAATTATAAAAAATGTGATTTTGCGATTTTTGTGGACAAACGCGTGCTAATCAAAAATTTACTCATTGGCGCAAAGCGTTTTGAAGTTACAACATACGGGCCCAAGGCAAAATTAATTGGATTTTATTCAAGTACTTAAAGCAGTACACACTAATTAAAAAAGTGTCAAATTTTAAAACTAGTACTTCGCAGCAAACTGATATTTCAAATCCCACAGCTGCTTCGTTTTCAACAAAGCTCTATTAAACTAATTAATGACCTGTAGTAATCAAAACGGGCTGGCTAATTCATTCTTCGTAGTTCATAAATATTTTATAATTCTACGTAAATGCGTGGGATGGTATCACCGTGTAAATTGGCCACTCCAACTCTGACTGGAAAAAATTACCTAATTTTCGAAGTCGGTCAAAGTTAATTTAAAACACATAAAAGTTGCAACAGCCTACTTTGTTTGTTTACTTTTTGCATACATTTTAAAAGAAAATATTTGTATATTGGGTAAAATATGCTCTTTTTTTGAAACAATAACTTTAGTCTGTTTGATTAATTAATAATTGCCGGCCAGTTTCTCCAGGGCTAGAATGGGGTAATTTAACAACCAGAAGTTTTAAAATGACAAGTAGTGTAAGAATAAGACAACAAAGTTTTATACTATTAGCGAATACTATTATCGAATTACTATTATCGAATACTATTATCGAGTTACGAATTATATTAATCGATTAACCCTTAACCGGCGTGGTAGGAAATTTTAACACTCAATGCGTTGCGGAGTCCAGGGGACTCCAAAATAAAAAAAAGTGTATTTTTTGTGGTAATGAAAAATTGTTTATTTTTGTGTTATATACATAATCAAAGACGTATAAGAAAACAAACTTTGTTTATTTATAAAGAACTTAGTAACAAACTAAAGCAAAAAAATCTAAAACTAAACATATTAATTTTTTAACAAAAATAAACATAGTCTTTCTTTATATTTATTTTGCAAGAAAAAAACTGAAAATAAAAACTTTTCGTATTGAAAACATATTTAGTAAGGTTTACACTACAAAAAAAGAGAATACATTTACTTCTATAGTAAAACTGTAAAATATTGACAATGGTCAAAACACGTAGGTATATATAAAAAAATATATTTAGGAGTCCTCGCGATTTTCAATGCATTGAACACACAATTTTCTAGAACATTGCAAGCAAATTGGTTTTCTGCATTCAACACATAAAAAGCCAGTTTTTCTTTTTAATTTTGGGTCACATATAGAACAATACTTCCTCTGATTTCTAGGCAAAACGTCTTGATCATCAGCTGGTGTTTCAAGTGCCATCTTCAAAATTCTAACAATACCTGCTTTTAGCTCTCTTGGTAAATGTGCGTTCTGCGATCTTTCACGAAGAAGTGGTTCATACAGTTGTTTGGCCAATAATTTTAAAAAATCGAGTCTATCCAGCTTATCTGCGTTGGCACAAGATTGATGAATGATATAAGCATTCACTGAAGACATATCCACAATTCTGTAAAACAGAGTCATTGGCCAGCGTTGCGTCCTTCTGCTACAGGAATATTTAGTGGTTTTTTCGTCCACAGCATCCACTCCAGATTTTGTATTGTTATAAAATGCATTAATTTCTGGCAAACCGTTATCATCCTGTTTGCAGTGATGCATCGAAGAAATAAGGATAACAGCTTTATTTTTCTTTGGTACTCTGGAAATTAACGTTTTATTACTTGTAAACCCATATAATGTAGATCCCACCTGTCTTGTTTTGGAGGGTAGAAATTCTTTAGGTATTTCCCGTTTGTTTTTCTTCACAGTTCCAACGTAAGTAAGTTTATTTTGCAGAAGATAGTCTGTGAGCTCTATTGAAGAGTACCAGTTATCACCAGTAATATTCCGGTTGCTTCCAAATAGTGGTTTAGAAAGACGAAGAACAGCTTGTGTTGGAATAGCAAACCGTTTTTCTTCTTCTGTAAGATCCTTTAAGGAGTCAGTGCCCTTGCCACAATAGATATATGTATTGTATATGTAGTGGGTCCGAGCATCAACAAGGCATTGAACTTTCAAACCATATTTTACGGGTTTGCTCGGTAAATACATTTTAAATTTGCACCTACCTCTAAAGCCGACCAGCATTTCATCGACAGTTACATTGGCTCCTAAAGCGTAAGCTGATTGTGAATTTTGATTAAATTTTTCAAAAATATGTGAGATCGCTGCAGCCGGGTCAGTTTTTACTCTTACGATTCTCTCTTCATGGGTGTCAAACCTCAGGCACGCTAATAAAACAGCAAATCTTTTTGCTGATGTTACCAGCCGAAAAATTTCACGACCAGTCCCGTCTGTTGAAAAGATTGATTTAATGGCCTCATTATTAGACTTAAAGGCAGCAGTTAATAGCAGAAGTCCCAGTAAACCATTTATTTCAATGGAATTTGTTTCTTTGTATTCTGTGCGATTCTGATTGCCTGGCTTATTACGAAATTCCTGAATTTTTAAATTTGTATAGTGCACAACGATATCTAGAATATCTTGCGAGAAAATTTGCCTCCATGCATCAAGCGGTACAATTTCTGGCAAAGCATTTTTATTTCCTGGCAACTTCAATATATTGTGGGCTGGTGTTCTTACATTTCGGGTTGGTTCAGTGGCAGCCCATTTGTATCTGTTTTTTCCGTAAAAATATTTTTTATTTGAATGACTTGGGTCCCTGTCGTCTTCACTCTCAGTAACCTGCATCTCATCTTGGTCATCAGAATCATCACCAGAAAGCTCACTCGCTGTTTCGTGATCACTTGTAATAGCATTTTCGATAGTAATGTTGCTCTCGGGATCGCCATCTTGGTCTGAACCATCTGTATCACATTCCTCAAACCATCTTAGTACACATTCCTCAAAGTTAGGATCTGTAGGTTTAACTTTTTTTTGATTCTCGGACATAGCCACTAAATTGAAAATATTACACTAATTGCGTCGCGGAGTCCCACGGACTCTAAGAGCTTTGTTATACGTACTTGCCTTGATAATAGACTGAAGTCAACTGAGCACGCGACGGGTCTCCCCACCATAGGAAGGTACTGAACAGCGCGCGCTGCCTGATCAACAAATACGAAAGTTACTACAACTTCATACTTTCTTAGAGTCCCAGGGACTCCGCAACGCCTGTTAAGGGTTAAGTAAGACAGATTCCTTGTGACCATCGGCGTCGCACAGTGCCTCGCCCCGTGGAGAAAAATCAAAATATGAAGCATCAATTTCATGTAATGTAACCTTACCCTTGTAAAGGTAATAAGTTACCTATAGCCTACTAAACAGCAAATATGTTTGCTTACATAGCTCCCACTGGCTAACTATAGTCCCACGAAGTAAGACTTTATGATGGGCTGCATAAACAAATAGTGTCCGTTGCGATTTATGAATTGTGTTAGCCGTATTGTAGGGGAGACCGGCGACAATTGTAACAAAAAATACATGTGATTTTTTACAACCTAAACTGTCAGTTATAATTTTTTGAATTTTTTTTTGAGGATGTCCCCGAACTTTGTAAGTAACCTGATAAATTCACAATGTAGAAAAAATATCTAGTTTCTTGTTTAGAACATATAATTCAAGTCAATGACAAGTGTTTCAATTGACACCCGACTGGTGGTAATTGTAACGGACACAGGTGTCAGTAGTAATAGTAAGTACATATGTTTTATTTGAAATGTTATATTAGAATGTAAATAATAACATTAAAAAATAAACAAATAAAAAAGTAGTTTTGTTTATTATTAAAGTCGACAAAGATATACCAAAAGAAAAACGACAAATACGTAACAATCTGTATTAGTAACTCGTATTAAAATATAAACATCAATATTTGAAAATATACAAATGCAAAGTAAAATATTCTTTTAAAATGAAAAAAGTTAGATAAGGAACGTGGACATGTTAACATTAATAAAATACCGTACTTTTCACCTGACTTACGTAAATCGTGCAAACGGAAGAAGACTGTTTTAAATCAAAATTTTTAACTTTTGAAATTTTTGTAATGGCTGGCTTAGACTTTTATGGGAAAATTTATTTTTTTAATTTTAAGTTAATATAAGACTATTTTTTCTTCCATATGCACGGTATGAGGTCTCCAAAAATGTTTGGTTTCATCTTGTAAAACGTTCTATAAAGAAATACATTATGAATATACACACTTTTTACATTGGTTTCACTTGTAACATGTTACAATTGTCACCTTCATTCATGTTACAATTGACACCAAGGGACACATATGATTTGTTTACATTATTAAACTATGTAATCTAATACCTAAAGCGTTCTTATTATAAGACTTTATAGACAATATAATCCGTATTTCAATGGTAAAATTTAAATATATATTGAAAATAAGGTTAACAAATTATTTACAAAAGAAAATAAAAATAAATAGGTACTTACTTTTCATGTTCAAAGTCACATTTGAGATCGTAACAACCATTTTCATCAGAATTCTTAAAGTAACTATCACCCTAAAGGAAGATCCGCCAACAACCGTTGAACATGTGTAAGTCGATTCGCGATAATCCGGCAGAGGGCGGAGGTATACCGAATGTTAAAATTGACTCGTGTTACAATCGTCACCGGTCTCCCCTACCTATAAAAATAAGACCTGTTTTTACGATTTATCAAGCATGAGCGTTACAAGACAAGGTATGTATTTTAAAATAATATTTATGATGTTTTACCTAATTCTAGTTTTTAAGCTTTGCTCCTAAGGTTATCATTCTAATTTTCCGCTTATTTTTCAATTCTTTCAAACACTAAAGAAGCTTACAAAAAAAAACATTAAATAACTTATCGAATTTCTTTATAGCTATGTATAAATACTTGCGTTTTCTGTTTAGTTTGTCTGCGTCTGCTTGCGACAATTTTTTTTTTAGAGGGAGTCAAACATCTCAAAAACGCCGAAAAAATTTGCTCGCTCCTAAACTTGACTGACTTCTCTACCCATGTTCAAGACGACATACTGTCTTTAAGCATACTACTTTGCTTAAATTTAACTCAAAAGTACAAAAATTGTTCGCGGAACTTCGATTTGAAGAACTTAACAAGGCATGGTTGCAGAGAGGTCTGTCTACAATTCACTGTTGGATAAGGTTCATTAAATGCCTTCTTTATTACCTATTAAAACATGGCGAATAAGAGGGAACAAAAATAAAGAAATTGCAGGAAAAATAAAAAAGAATTGAAGCTGAGCTTAAATCAAAAAAGGGTATTATATTGTGGACAAATCAAATCCCGGGTGCGGCTCTACTAAAGATGGGAATACGGCAAGACGCTTTTTAATCCAGACCTGATCTCGGATATTTGTAAATAAAAATTTAATTGTAATTTTTTTACACAACACTGGTCATGGATATATTTAGAGTTTAAAATATACAGGGTGTCCCACTTAAGATAGATACAAGATAATATCTCGGTTATTTACAAATCGATTTGTTTTATTTTTGGTATGCTGATGCACAGTTATAAGGCGCATGTTCCTTTGATCTTACGTTTTATAGGGCAAGTTGTTTTTTATTTAAAAAGTGAAATGTCTTTAGGGCCAATTTAATTTTAACAGATATGGATTCTCCACCACCTAAAAGCCCTAAATATAAAGTTTGATAGGGACACGTCAAAAGGTTCATGAGATATTAAGGGGGGGAAATGGCGCTAGTTCGTTAATATGTTTTTAATGCGGACCCAGATTATTTCTTACACTCTTTAGTTCCAATTTCTACCGCAATAAAAAAACCGTAGGATGTAAAAAACTCTTATCTATTTAGGTACAAATTGGAAAAATACACAATTTTTAACATTAAAATTTAACATATAAACTGAAGAAAAAGCTAAAAGTAAATGTTTTGACTAAATCATCATTGTTTCCAATCGACACGAAATTTTGTATCTTAATTTTATATTTTGTGCGGTAACCATAATGGCAGAATGGCGTTTAACTCTAGCAAAAAACCTAGACATTGTAAGATTAGTAGCAGATAACGTTCGAGATTGTAAAGAGGCGGCTCAATAATTTAATAGGAGACACCCTAATTGCAATGTACAATTTACCATGGTTGCCAAAATAAACAAAATGTTCAACAAGCGTGGTTCTTTAGTACCAACTCAAAGAAGGCGTGTTCGACGTCACCCTTAGGATCAGAGAATTTAAAATTTTTACGATTTAAACCCAAAACAACTTGCCCTATAAAATGTACGATCAAAGGAACATGCGCCTTATAACTGTGCATCAGCATACCAAAAATAAAACAAATCGATTTGTAAATAACCGAGATATTATCTTGTATCTATCTGAAGTGGGACACCCTGTATATTTTAAACTCTAAATATATCCATGACCAGTGTTGTGTAAAAAAATTACAATCCGGTCTGCGGCTGTACGGTTGCGAGGTGTTTAAAAAGAAATGGCTTTAAGGCATTGAAGCCAAAATTCTTACATTCTTTGCAACATGGTGAGGAAGATAGGCGAATGGAATACTGCTTAACAATGCAGGGTGGGTTTTATGACGACCTTAACTTATTCTACAAGATTTTATTTATTGATGAAGCCACGTTCTCTACCAATGGTTCCATTTGTTCACAGAACGTTAGATTTTGGAGTAGGGAAAATCCTCATTGGGTCGTTAAAGGATCCCACAGACCAACGCAAATTTGCTGGCTCAGCGGCTGCGAACTTGTTTTTAGCATTGTCAGCGTCCATGACAAAAAAAATTCGCAGGCACTGCGACAGCGAATTCGGGTTGATCTGTGGGATCCTCACTTGTAAAATGCAATACTAACTGCGTGTTAATGTGTGATGTGGTATTTTGAAAGATTGCGTAATTGACTCCTTTTTTTAACAGAACATTAAATGGTGAGAGGTTCCTTGCGTTTTTGCAAACTAAATTAGGGGAGGCAATACACAATTTGCCTCTTTAATATCGGCAAGATCTGTATCTACATATGGATGGCGCTGCAATTCACAATTCGGCACCTGTAAGATCATGGCTAAACGAAAATTTTGAAAATAGCTTGATTGGCCGTAATAGTTCCTTCATACTATGACCGCCGCGGTTGCCAGATTTAACTCCATTGAATTTTTATCTTTGGGGTTCATTAAAAAATAAAGTTTATACAACTCGTCCTGCATCGTTAGAATACCTGCAAAATCGCATACACCGAGCTTGTGCAGTGATTTCTTGCCAAGAATTACGTAGAGTTTGTTTAAGAATTAATAAAATTCATGAAAGGTGTATTGCAAACAATGGTGATTTAGGAAAAAACATGGACTTTTAGCTTTTTCTTCAGTTTAAATATTAAATTTGAATGTTCAATGCTGTGTATTTTTATAATTTTAACATAAATAAATAGGAGTTTTTTTACATTCTATTGTTTTTTTATTGCGTTATGCTGTTCATTAAGAGCATCACATTAAGCTTAGTTAACATTAAAACATTTAGAGAGTGTAAGAAATAATCCAGGTCTTCATTGAAAACACATTAAAATGTCGAGCGCTATCTCCACCCCCCCCCCCCCCCCCCACCCTTAATATCTCGTGCACTCTTTGACGAATTCCTACTAAACTTCGTATTTGGAGATTTAAGGGAGTGACAAATCCATATTTGTTATTAGTTTTAAAATGAACTGGCCGTAAAGGCACTTCTTCTTAAATAATTTTATTTAGATCCCAATAACAACGTACGTCTATGAAGTAGAATAATTTTAAACCATAGAAAGATCCGCCTTATAACTGTGCATCAACAAACCAAAAATAAAACAAATCGATTTATAAATAACCGAGATATTAGCTTGTATCCATCTTAAGTGGGACACCCTGAATATAGATTTACTGAAACAAAAACATATACCTTATGCCCATTTTGTTGCTCTATAATATGTGTTTGTATCTAAAATATTATATCCTGAAACTGAAAATAATATAGCTTTATAACAATCTCCTCTGAATGGGAGAAGGGGCTTAAAATTTTCTCAAAACATAAATATCACCAGCCCTTCCAAATGGTATTTATTTCACAAGAATCCATTAAGTAGAAGAGGTATTATGATTTTAGTTCCACCCTCTCATATGTTCGAGGCACTGTGCGTCGCTTCGTGACCGACTTCCTTCAAGAAAATGCTATTTTTTGCTAACCAATGCCGACGTGCTGGTTAGTTGTCTCTGCTTTATAGATATGTTTATGGACCCTGCTTAGAATAATCTAGCGTTTATTATTCCTTTGGTAACATAATATGTGATGATGTATAACTAAACCTCACATTCTTCTACTTCTTTAACGTTAAAGGCTATATCAGAACATGTTAATTAATTTGTTATACACCCACGGTATGTCAGTATTTAGGCTTAAAGCCTACGTGAAATGGTCCCTATAAAAAGTAATTTTATTTAGTTATTGTAACACTAGCTTTTTTGTTTGCGAAATAAATATTTTACTGACGCAATCCCTTAGGTTTAATGATCCTTAGTGTGTCCCTGCGTACACTCTGCTTAGAATTTAATAAGGTAACATCAAACATGTTCGATAATAAAACTTACTCAAATGATTAAACAAGTCGGTTTGTTTACTTCTAATTGGACGTACTCGTATTTTGATTTAAAGGATAGCTTGGCAGCGTCAGCTAACACCCAACTTGTAAAAATTTTCCTATATTAACATACATGTTTAATAACGAAAAACATAAAAATGATTTTTTCATTGCTGGAAAGGAATCGACACGACTAAATTTTGTCACAGTCCATTTGTAAAAGACTTTTTACAATCCTTATAAGCGTATACATATACCAGTCGTTCCATAACTTGTTCGTGAAAAATTTGCTTTCCGATTTATTCATAGTCAATTAAATGAACTTTGATTTTATGACTCTTCTGGCAGCGTCAGCGTACATGGCATAGTTATTTTTATGGATTTCCGGCAAGTTTATTGGGTTTGAACAGCTACGAAAATGGGGCAGTGCGGCATGTGATGTAAAATAATGAGAGGATCTTACAGTCTGAAGCAATAAATAGAGAAATTTCCAGTGATGTAAAGTTAAGCTCTTTTATTTTATTACTTCCTTCCTGTTCTTAAAATTACGTAGCATGTTGTGGGAGGTTAAATTTTAGAGCTATTTGAAGGCCATACAAATTTAGGTTGCTGAAAATGGTGCAGTTTCTAGAAGCTCTATTGTATTCAACCTGTGCAAAATTTTTTCATGGGAATGATAGCCTTCCCATTATCTCAAATATTTCTTTATAATTGACCGTAAAACAAAATAGTTAAAATTTATGTATTTTTCTTTACTTGGGATAAAACGGTAAATCAATCCCCAATCAAACAAAATACATAAAAACTAATAGATAATAAACCTCCTACTGTTTACTCTTCAATACTCGTACTTATTCGATACACCTTTTCTCAAATGATCACTACTTTTATGTGTACGACGTGTCTTTTCTTGAAAATAAAATATTGCACTATATCGTAAAAAGCAGGATAAAAATAAAAGCTTGCAGAAATTCAACATCTTACTCTTGTTGTTCACTATTCATTCTTATTGAACACATCTTTCTATATCTGCCCACTACTTATTTGTATACGATATACTTTTAATTTCATTTATTTATTAAAATATGATTTTTGACAGGAGCCAAAACTCCTTGTATAGTCTTTTTGTCTTTATTTAAAAATATAAAAATAACAAAAACTAACATCTACAGCGAGGTGTGTTGGAGATCAATAAGTTAGAATTTTACGTATTATAATTACATGAAAATTCTCGTTATAAAAAGGTTTTCAGTGTTTTTAAACTAACATGTGTACATCCCATTTATGCCCACTGATCTTTATAAGTCCTGAGTAAAAAGGTGGACTAATTAGGGAATATGCACATAATCTAAATATACCTAAAATCTTTTTTTATACTCTATACACAAATTAGATCTTTATAGCGGTTGTTTTTATCCATTGATTTTGGTATCTATTAACAAAAAAAAAACGATTTTCTACTACAAAATTTCATGCAAAATTCAAAGCTTACAAAACGTGATAATATTGCTTGTGACGTCAAATATTATATAAATGAAAGTGATATATATAATGGCCAGTACATGGGTTAATTTATTTTGTTTTCTTGATTATTTTCCAGGGGTTAGGAGATTTCTTGGATAAGAAACATTACATTTGGATAAAGGGAGTGTTTACCAATGACCGGAATGACATTTGTGCAACGACAATCGAATAATTTACTGAAAGTTGATGCTTGTATGATGGATGGTCGCCTATTTGTCTTTAAAATTTCGTTACAAATGCTTATTATTTATTGTAACATAAAAATAAACGTACAGCCAAATATGTTAACTTAAATGTGACGATACTGACCATTATAGATACTTATTTATGGAAAAGTTGTGATTACCTTTTTGCACTATGTACTTTCTTCCAACATCGGTTGTTCTGACCATGTGAAATTTAAGGTTTTCAGGGCACTTGCAGTGGTATTTTTGCACACTGGCACATTATACATAAATTACACTGTAATAAATGCACATCTTCGTTTCCGAAGTTAAATTCCTCGCTTGATTGGTTGATGTGTTGCTAAGAGGAAAGATAAATCGAACGAGTATGTGATGCTAGGAAATGTGGATGTTTTTTGTGTCGCATAACGAACCTGTTTAACTTTAGGTCAAGGTTTACGTTAACATGTAGATTGACAATTATATTTGCTTTTCTCCTAACATCACTTGGAACGGAGGGCAATTGACTGATTTCTAAATTGTAGTAAATTATAAAGAGGAGTAAAGACTTTTTTTGGTCAAATCATCCTATTAATTGCCTTCAACATTATATTTTTGGATTTGTAATGACTTCCTTAAATGATTTATGCATAAAAAAATACATGCATATTTTTTATTGACGAATCAAAATTCATATTCTCTAAAAGCTATATTTTGGATATTTTTAAATCAAACATATCTGGTACACCGGGATATTTAACATGATGGAGTTCTTTTCATATCACAAGGCAGTGTATGCACCAGTGATGTATTTTTTAGTATATAGGGTGGTCCATAAGTAATGGTACACAGAGCAACAGCAGATTCCTTATGTCAAAATATATTCAAACTTGTCTAATTCCAAACTTGATAATAACCAAGATAGAGGGTATTAAAATTTAAATTTCGATTTCAATTTTTTAAAATTATTTCTCCACAGAGCAACACAGCGGCACGAAGTTAGAAATTTGGGGGATATTTGAGGCGAGGAATTTAAGTTCGTCCATACATTTTATGTCACCCAACCGCACTGCTTTTAAGCAAGTGCTTTTTAAGCTTAGTATTTCGACTTAACTATTGAAAAAATCGATTACCCTTCTTCTTTTACGTCAAAAAGGTATACTTTACAGAAGTCGTTAGGACGTTTTGAGATAATCCTATTTGAACTTTCCTATGCAATGTCTGTAATGGTACATACTGCAACAGCAGAATCCCCAGGTTGATACAATGTGAGTTTGTTAAACTTACCCAAACCGAGGGATGATAGTAATCACGATACAGGGTGTCAGAATATTGATTTTGTTTTAGATGTTTTCGAATAATTTTTGAATAAATCCAGATATCGGCACGAAATTAGGGATTCGGGGGGGGGGGGCTTCTTGGGGCAAGAACACCTTGTATCTTGACTATTATCAACCCTCGGATTGGGTAATTTTAACAAAATCGCATTGTCCTAACCTGGGGAGTCTGCTGTTACACTATGCACCATTACATACATTGTAGAGAAAATTATTATAAATGCGATTATCTCGAAAACGGTTACTTCTAGCGACTTTAATAAAGTATACCTTTTTGACGTAAAACAAGTAGGACAATCGATGATAGTCAGATCGATATCCTAAGCTTAGAAAAGTTACGTTATTTAAAAGAAGTGCGGTATGCGGTAGACAAATTTAAATTCCTCGCCTAAAAAAAACAAATTAATAATTTGGAAAATTATTGGGAAAATAGAAAACAAAATTAAGATTTTGATACCCTACATCGTGGTTATCATCAACTTTGAAATTGGGAAATTTTGAATAAATCGCATTATTCTGACATAAGGAATCTGCTGTTGCTCTGTGTATCATTACTAATGGATCACCCTGTATATGTGGAGCAGTTTGTTCATTGTCATTAATATAAAATATCAATCTGAATCTTTGACACGGTGTAACCTGAAAATTTAATTTGCCTTGCATTGGAAATAGTTCTAAAATTTGAATTTTGTGTACTCCTAGTTAACGCTTTTTAGGAATAAATATTACTTTCTATATATTACCTCGCTAAAATAGAAAACCAATAAATATCTTACTAAAATTTTGCAGTGCAGCTATTATAGTGGGTAGTCAGGCCTATGTAACTTAAAAGAAGTCAATCATGATTTTTAAAAGTATATTTATTACATCATATTTAAAAGTACCAGAAGATGATATACTATATACCACTCTATGTAATAAATATGTTCTAAAACATCTTTTTTATTAGTTACAACCAGCTTACGACTGCATGCACTAAAGTTATTATATTACATATTTAACACGATAAGGTATGAGAGCACAATTTCTAAAGTATGTCGAGCCGGCAAATTCTCTAGCAAGCACACTTTTCCATTAATACTTAAGTAAACATACTTTGCAACTATGTAGTTGGAAAAGTTAATAGTTTGGATCAAAAACGTGTCTATACTTTAGAGAGAGAATTGTGTTATCAGACTCCTTTGACATACTTAAAGTTTTGAGGTTTATATAGTAAAAGCAAAGGCGGATCTTTGGGGGAAAAGAGGTTTATATCGGATTGATCATATCTTTTATGTAGTACATACAGGCTGAGTTTTTAAATTGTTACAAAGCAATATTTCTAAACCGCTTTAAAATGTTTTAATCAAATTTTAGTAAGTTAATAGGGCGATGGGGAGACAATATATTTAAAAATGTTTTGTGATATTTACGTCCTCTCTCTATTTTGAGGGGTGTGAGTAACTTTGGAATTTTAAATGGGACGATGTACTTTTGCTTATAAAATTTAAATCTTAAAAGACTACGTATGTGTACAATTTTCTTTTGATTTGTTCTTTCGGTAGGTAACAAAATTATGATTTATTAGACTATTAAATTAAAAACAATTATTTACCATTTAATTCCAACTTATTTGTCATCTGTCATGCTTGAAGAGTTATTCGAATTGCCCCCCTTTAACTTCCAATATGTCACTAATAGGCAGGGAAAGCGGATTCGGTATCTCATATTATCTAAAGTTTTAGGTGCAGTCGCCACCACTTTGTCCTTTATAAAACCCCACAAGAAAAAGTCAAGGAGGTATAAATCCGGGGACCTAGCAGGTCAGTTGACCAGCTCGTCCAATCCGCCTGCTTTCAAATATTTCATTCAAATGATTATGGGCCTTTATTGCATAATAGGGTGGAGTTCCGTCCTGTGGAAACCACATGTCAGGATTTATTTCTTGGTTTAACAATTGGGGTAATTGATTTCTTAAAAAATCTGAGTAGATTTTTCCATCTAAATGTCCTTCAAAGAAATGCGGACAAAGTTATACCACACCAGACTTTAATTAGCCAGGGATGTTGACTTGGTAGGGATTCAGTGGGGATTTTCCTAAGCCAAGTAGTGCACATTGTGTCTATTCTATTTACCTAAAGAAAATAATCAAACAAAAAAATTTCTACCAATAAAAGTAAAATCCTATCTGCCCAGAATTATGGAAAGTAGCTTTGTCAGATAAAATTACATTCTTTAGGAGCCTGTCATTTCCTTGCAGTTGTCTTCTGACCCAAGTTCAAAATGTAATGCGATTTTTAAAGTATTGCACATATAGCTTTTGGTGGAGTGTAATGTGGTATGGATGAAAATTGTATAAGTGCTATATCGTCACCACTGATTTTTGACTCATTTCAGCATCTCTAACAAGCTGTCTGGTACCTATGTACATGCGGGTCAATAGCTACCGCTTCTAAAATGCCAACTGCCCTATTTTCATCTTTTTTCGTCTCCAGACTGCCAGTAGTACGACTTCTGGTTTTCAGCCTTTTAAATGCCATGTGAGAGTTCGGGTTATCAGGAAACTTCTCCGCCCATACTAGCGCAGTTATTTCCCGGAAAGTAAAAACAGCATCAACCTGACCATTAGAATTCGATCTCATGTTTAATTTAGCAATAAACTAAGAAGTATTGTTACAACGTCAAAATTCTCAACAGACTTAAGTAAAAATACCTCATTTCCATGGAAACGAATAATAATTCTGAAATAAGTGAACTTGATTTATTGATAAAATTTATTTACTTTTTTAAATTCATTCAAAATCTGGTTAAGGATAATTCCGTAACCTAAAAAGCAAATTAAAAAAAATGTTTGTACACATACGTAGTTACTTACGTAGATTCAAATTTTATAAACAAAAGTACATCCCATTTAAAAGTCCAAAGTTACTCCTCACCTCTCAAAATAGAGAGACGGGGTAAATGTCAAAATATGTTTAAATATGTCCCTCCATCTCCCTACTAACTCACCAAAATTTCATTAAAATATCTCAGAAGTTCACCCTGTGCAACAATCCTAATCTACTGGGTGTCGCATAACTAATGGGCCACAGAGCAACTGGAGATACTAGACAACTAGATCGATTAAGTCATCTAAGTTTTTTCGAAATGATACTCGTTATAGAGATAGAGAGTGTTGAAAGTTTATATTGGAAAATAAGCCCTAATTTGAAAACGAATGTATCGAATTGAAAGTTGACATTATTATGTTTTTATGGGTGAGAAATTATAATTTGTGAAGATTTTTAAGTTTCAGGGCGCTAGTTACATACACTGGGTTTAACAAAATTATGATTTGTTTCTTTCCTGTAATATTAGGTACGTTTTAAACCAGGCCTCTTAAAGAATGGATATTTTTAGCTAAAAAGGTAAACTTGCTCGATCTTGATATCTTTAACCGTTTTCGATATATTTCAATTTAAACATCACGATGCATAAAAAATCTAAGTAATTAAATTCATATTATAATTAACACAATAAATTTTAACGCCACAAATTAGGAACAATGTAAACAAATACATTGAGGTAGGTGGTGGCCGCTATCTACTAAGGTAAGCTTGCTTATTTTAACGGCATTGTTGCTAATTTATTGCATTCTGCTAATTAAAATATGAACTATATTACTTTGATTTTTTATGCATTGTGATGTTTAATCGGAAAACGATTCGGGATATCAAGATCGAGTAAGTATACCTTTTTGGCGTGTGGAAACGCGGCCTTAATGTATACCTCAATAATGAACGCGCGATGCTCACCTGACCAACGCTCCATTTTTACTAAATAATCCACATCAATCCACCATCGAATGCCGCTAACCCGACCCCGCTACGTTACACTGTTGCCAAGTTATTTAAGTTTAAAAAGAGAAATTAATTCCTGAAAACCCTGAATTTCCAGCTGATGCGGACTTCCTCAGATAAAAAAACGTATTTCCTAACAAATTTTGTACGGCTTTAAAGTTATTAAGCCTAGAATTGACTTGGAATTTAGAGACAACTGAACTTAAGTATATTTATTAAAATCCTCAAAGTGACCTCCAGGCACTATTAAAACATACGATTTTCAATTATACCAGCTCTAAGGTATGGATTTAATTAAACAAGCCAAATAAAGATAATAGATAATTAAAGCCACTAAAGAACTTTTCCAAGTTAAATATAAACCCTTTAAGGCAGTCTGTTAGAGATAAATATGAACCCTTCCACATCATATGATTTAAATATTTGTAAATTTATAAACGTGTTTCTATTTTAGTTTTGAAAGCAAATATCATTACGTAGGAGAAGTCTATATAATTAGATACAAGTTCTATAAAAAGCTAACACAGTCTAAACCGCGGAACCTAGGAATGTGAAATTTAAATAGTTTACTTCTTTAATTGATGCATATAAGAGATACGAAAGGATTATTAAAATTCTCTTTATAAAGGTGCGTAAAAGGGGTTCTAAAGTTTGAGTCTTACAAATGGCTAAAGGCGGCGATGTTAAATTTAGCATATAGAATCCTTAAAAAAGTAACAAAGTTAAAGATAAAAAGCCTACGGAACGGTAAAGCTGCAGGGGAGGATCAAATAGACGCAGAACTACTTAAATATGCAGAAGAACAAATGCATAGACAAATAAACTCGTTAATAGAGCAAATCTGGGGAGAAAGCAGAATCCCTGAGGAAAGGAACATCGGACTCATTACATCTGTTCACAAAAAAGCTAACAAAGGAACCTATAAAAATTACAGGCCCATAATGTTATTAATCTAGTATACAAAATCCTAGCAAACCTAATAGACAAAAAACTAAAAATTTACGCATCAAAAATATTGGGCGATTACCAGAACGGCTTCAGGTCTGGCACATCTACAATACATGCAACACATACCTTATATAAAATACATCAAAAAGCATGGGAGTACAACAGAGAGCATCACGTGAGTTGTATTGACTTTAGAAGTGCCTTTGACAAAATAAAAAGAGACAAAACGATAAAAGAACTAGAAACATTACAAGTACCAAAGAAATTAAGGACAATGTTAGAGGCTATACTACAGAACACGAGAGCAAAAGTAAGACAATAACAGAAAAAATACAAACAAACAGGGGAAAAAGAAGGCGACCCATTCTCCCCAACATCATTTAACATAGTGCTTGAAGGTGTAACGAGGAGAGCAAAGTTGCACAACAAAAATATCATAATTATCAACACACGAGTAGTAGCTTACGCAGACGACGTTACAATAATATTAAACTCAGAGAATAATCTCATTAAAGTGATAGATAAACTAGAAGTAGAAGCAAGAAAATTTTTGTTTGGACATAAATCAGGAAAAAACAAAATACATGAGAATGGGAAGAGAGTTCAGGGACGATAAAAAATATTTAGAAACACAAAGAAACAAATTTGACCTGGTCCATTTGTACTACTTAGGGCTAACAATTACACCAGGTAACAATTGGACATTGGACATCTAAAGACCGGATAAAAGAAGGGATACCAGGAAGTGGGAAGGAACAAAAAATTACTAAGGAGTAAGAGTTTAAGCAGACAAGCAAAAATAAAAATGTACAAAACCCTAATACGATCATTGTCTCCATTGCATATTAAGCAATGGAGACAACTTAAACAAAAAAGAAGAAGATGAGAATTATATTAGGACCAAATATGACGGGAGAACGAGAAAGAAGACTAAAGACGAATAGGGAAATAGAAGAAATGCTAGGATGAGAAAGCATTGTTACATGTATAAAAACGCAAAGACTAAGCTGGGCAGGACATATATGGCGGAGAGCAACGGATACTATTGGGAGAGTAACAGAACGGATCTCGCTTTGGCATAGAAGAAGAGGAACACCTAGGAGGAGTTGGGAAAGTGACATAGAAGACAGTTTAAAGCGACTAGGAGTAGAGACTGAAGGAGAAAATGTAAAAATAGAAAGAAGTGAAAGCAAGTAAAGAAATTTGCCAGGACTCACAATAATTTGTAAAAGAACAATGAAGTAATCCACGTCAGGAAATGGGTAAAAGAAAACGCTATAAGTTATCCAATCCGACAGGATTGAACGGCTTGATAATGATGATGAAAGGGGTAAAAAGAGGATGTCATGTTAAACTGCTGAAGGCGGGGATGTTAAATTTATAGAAACGCTTCATAGGAAGCAAGCAAATACGTGGTTCTGTGTGTGTTTTTAAATTTAACCCCTAAAGGTGAAAACGGAGGTATAATTTTTCTTAAGAAAAGTATATCTATTAAAAATGCCTAAAGATAGGTATGTTATATTCAGTATACAAACTTGTCATTACACTCTTAAAAATTATGATTAAATTATAAATCAAAATAGACACCATTCCGATTTAATGCAGGTCCACGCCAGATTTATTTAAAAAATTATCACTGGATATTGATTAAGTTAAGAGATCTGTGATTAAATGTTCTTATCAAAATTGATTACTGTAACAGCTAATTTCGAAAACATTTTTGATTAACGTGTATAAAATATTAGTGTACTCCTCCCCACTCCATATTAAATATGAGTATTCGTTGGTATCTTATTATAGGGTGTCAGGTTTCTGAAATAACTGTAGAGCATGAAGATATAGAAACAGATGCGCTTGAATGTAAAAAAGGCATTTTTGATTAAAAAAAGGTAACATTCTATGCAGTTGCATCACTGTAATCTACAATATTCATTCTTAATTAAACAGACATTCTAATCGTTGTTACAGATGTAAAATAAAAGATACCCAGAAATTTGAAAGAGGGGTATATCTTTTTTTTTAAATCTCACCGGTCACTGAAATATAAGGTACCACGCGGTGTGCCTCGACTAAGCTTAACCCAGAGGTCTTCCCTCTTTAATTTTTTTAAGATTTTGCTAAAGTGGTGTGGCCTAAGCAGTTTAAGCTCAAAATGAAAATCCCAGATCAATAGTTTGAAAAAAAAAAATAGTAAAATCAAGTTTCCCTTTCAAATCTAGGATTTTCATTTTGGGCTCAAATTACTTAGGCCACACCACTTTAACAAAATCTAAAAAAAATAAAATAAAAGAGAGCAGACCTTCGGGTTAAACTTAGTCGAAAAGAACCGTGATCAAATTCAAAGATACCCTAAACTGTTTTCCTCTACTAATACAAGTTGTGTTAGCAACAGACACTACGGGGGTGAAGTCGCGAAGGAATTGCTAGTTTAGCACAAAAAAATAAAGTTTGGTAAACCAAATTCCATCCAAATTAAAACCCCTTAAAAAAGGTAGCAACCCACTTACTACATCTGCAATTTAAATTCAAGAGGAACGCTCATGTCTTAAAAATGAAAACATGCTGCAAAACGTCTTGGCCAAAAACAGGATTTATCAAACTAAAACAGCTGCATAAGATATTTAGAACAAGGTCGCATTATTTCTCGGAAATGTTCTTCTGAAAAGTTGTTCTGGATTATTGTTTTGTTGTGAAGCTCATACTGAATTTTAAGTAGTTATAAACTGTATTAAGCAATTCAAGGTTGATAGAAACTTTTATCAAACAAGGTTATCAATAATCCTAGTTTAAAATAGAACGGAGTTTCTTTTTAGGAAAGAAGCTTTTATTTTGCAATAAATAACCTGGTGGTAATAAATAACAAAGTTAATGTTTCTATAATATTATCACCATTGTCTGAGAGTTTCGTACTATAAAAAAAACCTGCTGCTCTAACCGATTCAGGACTCTAGGAGTGTTTTTTAATGTTTTTTATCACAGAAATTTGAAACTCTACGCCCATTTCGTTGCCAATGTTCACATCATTACCAGATGATAAAAAGTAAACGACACACCTAAAATTAATGCTATTTTAAGCATTATATCTCGCGAGGCTGAGCGGGGGTGAAAAGGACCGACCCTCTCGGCATTTTAGATCGTTCTTGATCTTACTACCCTTTAATCCCTGTAAAATAACAGAAATAGCTGGAAATAGAGAATGAGCTCTCTGTTTTCCTTTAACCCATATTTATACAGTACATTTTCTGTACTTTCGTGTTTAATAATATTGTTTCAAAATTAGTGGTAGCCGAAACTGTTGGTAGACAGAATCGTACTATTTTAAAAATCGGATTATTAGGATACGAATTATTTTCATATTCCGATTGTAATCCAAATTACGTTTCCTAGGCTGCACTGCCAATTATTCATAAAATGCAGCGTATTCTGATTGCCATAGCCGATGTTTCCTTTCACTTATTATTGATATCGGTATATAATAATAATAAATAGTCTTTATGTAATAATCACAGGTATACAACATACAATTGAACATGGGTGGCGAGATCAAGCAGAGCTACTCACCTAACCACCCTTTTGCAAAAAAAATAGAAAAAAAAGTGCAAAAAAATAGTAATTAATCGATTAATATGCACATATTTAGAAAACACAAAGCAGTTAAAGCTGATAGATAAAAATAAGTAATATTATATGAATAGATGTAGTAAAAATAACCCAATATAATCAGAAGGAAAAATGAACGTTCAGATTCACTAAGAAAGTTTCAGATTTAGTACTGGTTTAAATTAAGATCTTATATAAGGTTACCAGATTTCAGGAAACAGAAAGCGGGAGTTGCCGATAATATAATTTTTGTCACTTCGCCATTTCGTAAAAATATTATTGCTTGAAAAAATTCGTTAATTTCTTTTTCGCCATTAATAAGTCCGATTTTATTTTGTAAAAGTAGTCAGGTTGCCAGATCGATTTTAAATGTAATTATTTTATTGACTTTTTTATTTTATGTATTTTTTCAGCTAGACATATAAATATACATTATTTACTATAAAAAAAATGAAAAGCGGGAGTTAGAATATGTTAGTCGGAAAGCGGGACATTTATTTGAAAATCGGGAGCCTCCCAACTAAAATTGGGGAGGGTTGGCAACCCTAATCTTATAGTTGATCAGATATTTTTTGACAATTTTTTGTCCTGTCATTGTTAATAAGCTGTCATTAAAAACATGAATTATTCTGACATTTCAGTGATTTGCTTGGTTTCCAAATGATTTTCATCTTGGAATGAGTTATTTTAATGAATTTAGTTCTATTATTGTCGCTGTGGTTTTGATCAGTATCATTCCAAATTTCAACAACTGTCGTTTGTATGTCTTGCAAGGTTGCAGACAGAGGCTGGCGCTGTCTTAATTTTCTGCCAATAATGTCCCACAAATGTTCGATCGGGCTAAGATCTGGACTGTGCCGTGGCCAATTCAGAGTATGAATATTTATCTCGTGTAAATATTCAGTTACAATGCGCGCTATGTGAGGTTATGCATTGTTCATTAACAAAAAGGTATGACCGATATAAGGAGCGAAAGGGATAACGTGCTCAAATAAAATATCATAAATATACCTTTCGCTATTTAAAGATCCTCCACGTAAAGGACCAAGAGGTGTCCGCGCTTTTAAGGAAATTCTAATGATAATAATGATAATGCATAACCCTACGTAGCGCGCATTGTAACTGAATATTTACACGAGGTAAATGTCCATTCTGAATTGGCCACCGCACAGTCCAGATCTTAACCCAATCAAGCAAGCATTTGTGGGATTTTATTAGCAGAAAATTAAGACAGCCTCAGCCTTATCCTGCAACCTTACGAAACGATAGTTGTTGAAATTTGGAATGATGTAGATCAAGGCCAAATAGAAAATTTAATTTCGATTAAGTCTCGCCGATGTGCAACCGTTATAGGAAGTAGAGGCAGAAACATACGCTACTGATGTCTATTTTAATTTTTTATGTAATTTGTGTCGTAATCCTTAATTATTGTTAGTTTAATAATGTTTTTAAAAAGTTACTTCTTATGATATTCTAATAAAAACATGCTGATTTGTAAAAAGTCCCTACTTCTGTTATTATCAAACAACAAAAAAAAAACAAAATAGGTATTTATAAAATATGAGGCTCAAGTTAGGTTTTAAATGCAATATTGTATAAATGCTGCAATGTTATACAGGGTATTGCGAATTTTGGGGAAAATACAATATATTGGTTACACCCAGTATCCAATGAAAATGAACATTCTAACAAAAATTACGAATACAGTAATATTCTTAAAGAATGAGTATAGTGCGCAGAAAAATCATTCAAATCGGACAATAGGTTTAGAAGAGATCGTCATATTAATGCCAAAACTCACTAACGCATGTTGTTACTTTCGAGAAAATTACATTTAAAGGTTAAATCAATTATTATCAATACCTGTATAAACATTTTGTTTTAGCTTATCCCTAAACCAACTTAAACGGCTTGGCTTAAACCCAAGAAAAAAAAGAAGTTACAGTTAAACGTATTTATTTGCCAGAAATTCTGTTTGAAAAAAGATTTAACAGTTAATGCACTTATTTATTGGAACATACCTAATGACTTATTCATCTTGGTTTTGACAAAAATGTCAGTTAGTGAGTTTTGGCATTAATATGAAGAAATATATCATTATAATTATTGCAAATTTCAAGTGGTGCATTAATTTTGCTGGTCAGTGTCTATTATTCATAATTTAAATTAGTGCTGCTTCGTGAAGCTAATAATGTTGGTGCCATTCTCAGAGTTGTTATATTTTACTCGTACGTTTACTTCATTAGCTTTACTGTTTTCACTAAGTTAATTTTTCTTCTTAATTCACTTAAGTTGAATTATTAATTCTTTGACACGGAAATATTATATTAATATTACATTAGTGTCTAGGTGTATTAGTAAAATTTAAGAAATAAAATAATCTCATTTTTCATACCATCGTGCAAGCCAAGTGACAATACCTTAAATGACAAACCATATTTGTTTATTCACTGTGCCGTAGTTCAATCTAATGAAGTTAACCTCGCTTATTACATTGCATGCTTGCTAGTTAATCTTTTTTCTTTTTAATTTATAATTCCAAATTATTTGGGATCGGAGTTTCCGATTATAATCTGACTTTTATTTAAAAATCGGATAATTGATTATTTTTGTAAAAATTTTCCCATCGCTATTAGGAATGTTCAATCGACGACAGTCTTAAACAAATCTTGATTCAACATAGTTATTCTTTTTTATTTGATTATAAATGTCATCCTAACACAAAGAGATAAGTTAATACAAATACAAAAAAACAATGGGGGTAATATTCAAATTTTTCTTAGCGCTAAACATATATTATAGTTTAATACTCTAAATTACCTCAAAATCAACTAAAATATCCACTTTAGCCCTTGTGTCGCTTGGCCATCGAAGCTCCGGAGTTACTAATTTAGTTAATTTCTTTTACTTTTAAACCCAGTGACTTTATTATATCAAAATATTAAACTAAAATACGTTTTCATCTTGAAACCACCACAATTATATATATATATATATATATATATATATATATATATATATATATATATATATATATATATATATAGGTACATAAATATTACTCGGAAGGTTATAACGTACATAAATATCCACACAAATAACTACTATTCGTAAAGCCAGGTTTAATTTCTAAACTTTTCTTAAGGTTAAAACTTAATTCAAATTTATTATATTTTACCAATCCCTACTACGCCACAATCAACTAAAACATCCACTTTAGCCGTTACATAATACTTAACACTCGGAAAAAAATCAATTTATTTACAGGCCTACTTCGATTTTCAATGTTGCAAGCAATTACAAGGGCAAGGTGTTCTGTCGGATGACCCTCGAAGCTCCGGGATTGCTAACACGCTCGGAAACTGTAGGGTCCCGCCACGGGGCAAACTCTGGGGCATTCTCATCCGCTCAGCCTAAATCTCTTTCAAATATATTTTCCTTCGATATTTGTGGGATATGAACTCCGACTGGTACCGGGGTGAATTTATTTTAGTAAAACAGCCGGCACGATATAACATTTAATAAAGTTTTTTTACCTTAAAATGATTTTGTTGAGAGACGAAAATTGATTTATTGGCTTAGGGGAAATGGTTTGTTATTTTCCTAGAGAATATAAAAGAAAAATGTGTTTATAATACACGACTTAGATTTTGAGTTTGTTTTATAATGCAATCTTGTAACATTCAATCGTGACATGTCATGCGTGAAGCGAAGCTATAACAATATAAATTTATTTTTTTGACGTTAATATTCCCCACCATCCATGGAAACTTATACCTTGCGCCGCCATACGTAAGGATTGTCACTCATTTATCATCTCCGCATAAGTGAGCGACAATTTTTACAGTAAGAAAGCAATATTAAATTTTTTATATGAATAGCATGTTTTTCTTAAAGAAAAAAAATGAAATATTTGGGCATAAACGTGTGAAAGTTATTGACGTTTAATATATTGAAGCAAATCAAGACATACGTTTCTTCTACATTTCTTCTAGACAGCCTGTAGACTGAATAAGTTACACTATAAAATTCAGGATGGCGCTATTTCACAACCTAACTTTTATAATTTTTTTTTGTTCTGTAATCCAGTTGTGAATTTTAATAAGATATACCGCTATATTATTGCTATTATTATTGCTACTTGCTGCGTTTCCGAACGATTTTTTATCTTGAAGCTTAGGTATGTTTAAATGAATTTTGATCTATTATATGCAATAAACATAATTTTAAACTCGCATTTTATCTATAACTTTGCGACAAGAATAAGAAACAAATTCATAGTACGTAACTTAGTTGCCTTAGTGTCTAAGTTGTGTTAACGCTTGTCAATTTAAACTCTCATTTTGCCACATTAAAATTGACTAAACAGTAGTGAATCTGGCCTTTAAATAAAAAATGATTTTAGTTCTAGGTGAGACTTCTCAAATACACCAATTTTCTTCTATTTTTGGTTACGTGCAAGTCTCTAAGAGATAACAATTACCTAACAACTATTTCCCAACGCCTGTCAGACGCAAGTCCTGTAAGACAATCGCTTAAGAGGTTTGACTTACTTCCCTGTATATATCCGGTTCCTACAAAGCACAGTTTAACTACCCCAATTTCAAAATGGATTTAATTGTACTTGCAGTATTTAATTATATTTACCTAAATGGAGGAACTCCCGAGCTGAGGGAAATGGAATTAATTTTGGATCTCGAGATTTATGCAAAATGCACGGTTTTAATGAAGTTTAGAGACAATTTAGATTATTCTCGAAACATTTAGAATTATAACTTTCCACATGTTTTGCGGAGCGTGGCCAACTAATTTGTAGTCTGCATGATATGTTAAAGTGCAAAATAACAAAAGTTTGATAACTACTATCCGACAAGAAAATGCTTTGATTTTTCCATGATCACTTTATAGGTTCTCGTATATTTTAGGATCTGTTAACATTGGTAAAATCGTCAAGCTCATTGTCTTCATCTGTACAGTTCGTTCTTTTCTTTCCACTAACATTTTACCTGCAAGTTAAAGCTTTACCAAAATCTAATGCCTATTTAAAAAAGTTATAACTAAGTAGTTATATAAGTAGGTTCAGGATAAAAATATTCCCCTTCTTGTCAGATTGTTAATGTCACCTAATAGCTACATATACAGGGTACGTTTTGTAAAGTGTTACAAGGCGATATCTCGACAACGGCTTAAAATATTTTCATGAAATTTTGGTTAGTAATAATAGAGAAACATATTTTTGACATTTACCCCCTCTCTCTATTTTGAGGGGTGAGGGGTAACTGTGGAATTTTGAATGGGATGATATACAGGGATATCCAAATAAAAGTGAACATGCCTAATAACTTGTTTATTTTTAAAGATGGGAAAACATGTTAAATATGAAAGTTTTGGGAATTTTTATAGATCATTCATATACCTTATCGGTAAAATAATCGAGCATCGAAAAGAAATAGCATAAAACACCGATTTTTTCCCTAATTTTAAATTGGATGGTATGATTTTTATCATATTTTTGGATTCTAGAAGGAGTTCTAGACATATTTTGTGTAACATACCAATATGCGGGTTTTCATAAAATTGTTTCGCATAAATATACTTTAAACCTAACTATCCAGGTTGCGAACGAAATACCTGCTACCTTTTTAAATTTTCTTCGTAGGTACGTCAAAGGTAATGTCAAGGTTGACAATAATACGTTAGTCACCGTGGACTTATAATTTTATTTTTATGCAAAATGGTATATTATTTTCATTAAGTTTTCAAATAATAAAATGTATTTTTTACTGAAAACCGATTTGTTTACTTTTAGTTTATTCATATTTTATTCTATGTCAAAGTCGTAGTAGCAAGTGTTTATGTCCCTGTCAGATTCTATGTTTTGCTAGTTAAGGGGACATTTCCTTTTTATATAAGACAAAAAAACACAAATATTAAGGGGTAACGACACTAAGTCTTTGATTTACATTATTAGTTATTTTGTACTAAAAATAAACTTTATTAAATTGAACACTTAATATTAATATAATATTATAAAAAAAGTTTTATAAACAACCCCTTGTTCTATTTTGTATCATTTGTTACATGTACATTAACAAAATCACCTGTTTCGCCAATGTATAACGTATTAGAATGTCTGAACCAAAGTTTAATTATAATAACATTAAAAGGATATAAAGCATTGTTATTTTGGTTGAGAAATTTAACGAAGTAATTTAAATTTGCTGGTAGGAAAAGGGGTGTAAGATTTATATTAAATTTATTCAATGATGTCTTAAATATAGGGATGATGAAAGCCAAGCATAAAAGTTATTTTCGAAAGTGTATCCTAAAATATTTTAAAATTTACTAAAACAAAGGATTTTGGTGTTGAACTCTGTTCTTCAACATTTTTTCAATACAAATAAAAATGTCATGTAAAACTTTATTGCTACAGATGCAGATGCTGTTTAATAGCAAATTTATTTTTATTTTTTCAGGGGCTTATTCAGTCATTGTGCATTTTTTATAAATATTAATGTTATTGCACAATCAGTCAATTGAAATACATACAAAATTATGTCGGTTGGATCGGTAACAAAAACATTAAAGCTTAAAATTCGATCACATTCAAGAAATTCAGTTTTCCGCCAGACGTTGTCCTATGAAAAACAATTGAATGTAGTAGGCAATATGCAGAATTAAATTAAGGATACTGCAACACCGCCATGTGCCCTTTAGGCCATTTTAGTACTAACACATGATACAACAACATGATACCAAACCTTGTCATATTCGTCCGGGTTCGCGCATGACGTCACGCTGTGAGTTATTTTTGAAATTTATAACGCGCAATATATAGTTATAGGCGATTTTATATAAATTCTATAGGCAATATACTTTGCCTCCTGCTTACATACAAATTTTAAAGTATATGTTTTAAAATAACCATGTAAGTAAAGGGATAAATTAATTATTTAAAATAATAGATATTGGTAAATTGCCTGCCAATTGATTTATATATATTTATTTACGTGAAAAGAAAATGTAAATAATTTTATAAAATAAACTATGCTTAATAATTGAGATACTAGTTTCTATTTAGAGGCATATTTCGTTACTGTTTTGATATTTTATTAAGTATTGCTGATACAGGTGGTAAATACCGTTAAAAATCACGGAAGAAATCTATTCAAATGCAGTTCTTATGAATATATTTCTTTTATTTGGACAATGTAACGAAATTATCGCCTGAACATGTATAAAGTTTAATGAAATGTACCCAAATCTACCGCCAATCAACCTCAGAAAATGTGTACTATCTGAGAAGAATTTGTGTAACACACCGCTACTTACTTACTCAAATAATAAAAAATTGCTAAAATAAATAAACAGAACATTTTAACAACCGTTCAAAACGCTAGCGATTTACATCCAAGCACTTAAAAATGCGGGTATTCGCTGCATTCGTCGTGGAAAATCTAATTTCGTTTGGATCTAGATCTCTAAATGCTTGGGTAACTCAGGCGACGTTTAACTTTGGTGGTCGAGCCACTGTGTTCGATCACTGAAGTTAAACTACGCTCGGCACTCGGTTATTGCTTGAATGGGTGACCGCCATGGAATGCCGTGTCTCGCACTAAATAAGGAAGGTGGTAGAGGAATTCTTCCTCGACCGAGGTGGTACCACCCCACACATCCTCTTAAAGGGCTGGTCAAATCCCTAGGGATGTTTCCAGCTCTGGATGTGTGAGTCGATCCCCCAGTACACCCACGGTACATAGTACTTAAACTTCGGTCTTTGTGGGCTGTCAGAAGATAAAAAAAAACTCGAAGTAGCAACTCTTCTTTTGAATTTACTGGTGATTTGTAAATTTTTTTCTTAAACATGCCCCACAAGTTAAAATCCAATGGATTGAGATCTGGTCATCTTGGCAGCCAATTCCAAGATCCCAAACGTATTGACCAACGGTCGTCAAAAATTCTATCAAGTTCTTCTGCCCGTACTCTTGTTCAATGTGCACGAGCTCCATTGAGTTGATACCAACAGCTTCTAATCTTCAAGGGGCAGATTATCTAGGAAGTTTTTAACAATTATTACGTACTGTAATTGATTGTCAATTAGTATGCAGAAAACATTAAAACTAATTTCTTCGTGAAATCCAGCTTCCTTGGTGACGTGAGGGTTATCGTGACAAAAAAATTACTATTTCTTCTATTGAAAATCCCATCCCTTGAAAATCTCGATTCATCAATCCGAATTATTTTATTTCACAAATTTGGATCTTCTCGGGTGCGTACCAACAACATTTCACAAAATTTTACCCTCTGTTGAGGATCTTTAGGCTTCATGGCTTGAACTTTACTATTTTTTATATAATATGGTTTAATAACATATCCTCGATGACCAACCCGCAAAATTTTCGCAGCGGTGACAATGCCTAATTTATTTCCTAAGTCTGGGTCGCCCATCGTGGGATTACTACGCCAGGATATCTCCACGATTTATATTGAGCGATGTTTGGTCACCATTTTGAGGATAAATCTGACCCGAGAAAATCGAAAAAATTCTAATATTTTGGGGGTAAACTTTTCCAATCGAGTACTTTTCTATTATGAAATAAAAAAATGCTCGATTAGCCCATTGCAGGCCTTATGTTTGTTTGACAAGGACATTTAGAAAAATACGTAATTAAGTAAAAAACTGCTTTTATTTGGTCTTTTAATAGTGGCAGAAGGCTACGCAACTTTGCATGCTATGCTATGCATACATTAGAAATACAAGAAACCTCTGTTAGTAAACTAGATATTCTTTTTAAAACGGTACCAAATTTTCCGGCGCCAACTTTGCAACCGGAAACTGTTTTTTTGTTAATTTTTCCAGTAACTTAGATGTAAATATTAGTATTATAAACTTATTTAACTCTCCCTTCTTCCCTTCCAGGCATTAATTAGCATGGCTCTAAAAGATCTCCTTCGGATGGAGCCGGAATCTTCAGTTGAACAATCCAATCTTTCCACGGGCTAACACAGCCCCAACCAGTTCCTGGTTGCTTCTTTTTGATGAATACTTACCTAGTAAATATTGTATCAAAAAGTCATAATTGTAAATTGTATATAGTCAAAGAAGGAATGAATTGTAAATAGTATTTTTGTAATAATAAAATCCTTTGAAATGATGAGCTTTGCAACCGAGAGCTCGATCATGGATATTTTGTGATTGTTAATTATTGGAAGGCGGTTCTCGACCGAGGTGGTACCACCTCACACATCCTCTTAAAGGGCTGGTGATGTCCCTATGGATGTTTCCAACTTTGGATGTGTGAGTCGGATTTCCCCAGTACACCCACGGTACATAGTACTTAGACTTCGGTTTTCGTGAGCTGTCAGAACATAAAAAAAATGATTTTATTGACAAAATGTGTAATAATTTATAAAATGGAAAGCCCGGATCTTAATCCATGTATTAACATAATAAATAATTCACAAAAGCCAAATTTAAATAATAGTTATATTTAAACTTTAGTCAAAAGAAAAGAACAACACATTGTCGCAGTTTTTTATTTATACATTCTGAACTTCGTAAGATATTTGATATACTAACAAATTAACTGCGTTAGTAAAAAATAAAATTCTGCCCACTTAAAATGTTTAATAAACCCCTTTTCTCCGATCATTTAATTTTAGTAATACTGTTGACTAATTTGTGTATAATTGACTGATTGTTTTTTTTTATCTAAGACATCCCACGTAGACTTCAAGCCTAAGTACTAACGTACCGTGGGTGTCTGAAGAGAAGGGAAATGTAGTCTATTGTCACGGGATTTGAAGGATTGGAGGTTGGGACGGGAAGGGAAGACATCTGCAGGCAATTTGTTCCATAATCTGGAGACCGTAGGTATGAACGAGCGAGAGAAGTGGTCTGTTCTAGGCTTTTGTAGCTGGACAGTAAAGGGATGCATACGTAACGCGCCTCTGGTTGTTCTGTTAGGTACATTCAGGGGGGGAATAATGCCGGCTAGTTCTTCAGAGCAAAATCCGTGGAAGTAGCGGTAGAACAGGGATAAATCCCCCACAGCGCGTCGATGAGCGAGAGAAGGGAGTTTTCTCGTGAGGGCTGGGTCATTGATAAGTCGAATGGCTCTCTTTTGAATAGAATCAAGGATTTTAAGTGTCGAAAGTGATGCCGCTCCCCATATGTGGGAGCAGTACTCTAGGTTAGCTCTTATTTGGGAAACATAGAGAGTGTATAAGTTGGAAGGGGAGAAGTATTTTCTGGCTCGAAAGAGAAAACCAAGCTTTTTAGCTGCCGATGTGGCTACTGAAGTAATGTGTTTGTGCCAGGTGAGATCATGTTCGAAAGCGACGCCAACGAGATCGAATGTTTCGTTGTTTTGTAGGGCTTGGCCATTCAGTAATGTCTTTGTTAATTATAAATTGCACACGAAATCTTGGATACGTATTGCTCTAATTCTTTTAAGTCCATTTTATTTGTACCATTTCGGTTCAATTATTTCTACCGTATACGACAAAATGTTATATGTGTTCATATTCATTTAAAATGTGTACTAAACGTTAGCCCCACATTTAAAAAGTTTTTGTCTATATAAAGACAAATAATAAATAATTTTTGTACAATTCTGAAATTTTTAACAAATCAATATTGAAACGTATCATACTGTTTTTGCAATGTTCTAAGTTAATCAAAAATTGCATGCCACCAATAACACGGGCCTTGAAGTATAACTTAAATGATGTTTAGTACTAACTGTGTCTCAAGACTAATTTATTTTTAATTGTAAATTGCACACGAAACTTTTGTCTAAAATGATTAGTTGCCTACGGATTTCTTCAATCGTTTCAAGCCCATTTCATTTATATCATTTGGTTCCTATTATTCCTACCAGACACAGAGCTTTATATTATGTGCTCCTATTTATTTAAAATATGTAGTATACCTTAGCCACCCATTCAAGAAGGTTTGGTCTATATAAACATAAATAATAAATACTTTTTTGAACAATTCTAAAATTTTTAACAAATCAATACTGAAACATATCATACTATATTTTTGCAAGCTTGGACCCAAAATCAAATAAAAAGCGTTCATGCCATCGGCAGATATCACAATAAAATAAAACGTATTTCAAAAATACGTGTAGTAAATATCTGACAATTCATGTTTATATAATAAATTATTTACGATATACTGAACAGGTTTTATTTCTGCGCTTTGAGAGCTAAAATATTACATACGCAACAACGCGTCTGCACAATAAATAAAGATACACAGAGCTACTTTTTGCATATTTGCGCAGTACAGAACCGTAAATTGCCTTATCAATATTTTAATGCTTTTTCGTTTTTAAACACAAAACATTTATTTAGTATATCAATTTTACACAACATAATGATCAAACATTATAAAATATTAAAAACCCTTGACCGAAAATCCATAAAATTTTTGTCGTCGCGATTGGATCGGCGCGCTATGCGAAGCATGTAGTTGTTTGGCGCAGCTTGTTTACTGCAGGCGCGGCCCGTGAAATTTCAAAGTTGCATATCTCTGTTGCTACTCATGGGACCCATACCAAATTCAGGTTTTTAAATAGTGAGCCTACTAGAAATGTTTTGATAAAGAAAAAAATATTTTGCAATTTGCGAAAAAAAGTTGATTTTTTAGATTGACCCACCTGAGTAAAAAATTAACACGCTTAGATATTTTATTTATTATTTTTTCTAAACAAATTTTACATCATTT
Source organism: Philopedon plagiatum (assembly GCA_963971165.1). Classification (NCBI taxonomy): domain Eukaryota; kingdom Metazoa; phylum Arthropoda; class Insecta; order Coleoptera; family Curculionidae; genus Philopedon; species Philopedon plagiatum. The sequence continues at coordinate 22,263,849 of OZ020190.1, forward strand.
TGTCGACAATTCCTAAATTTTAACAGAAAAAAATGTGTTAGTAGAAAGTTATAGTCATTTGAATTTTTTGTTAAATCATATTTTAGGTTTAAAAAATTCAAATGATATAATAATATAACTCTCTTAAAATTTAAGAATTGTCTACAAAATGATGTAAAATTTGTTTAGAAAAAATAATAAATAAAATATCTAAGCGTGTCAATTTTTACCCAGGTGGGTCAATTCAAAAAATCAACTTTTTTTCGCAAATTGTAAAATATTTTTTTTACCAAAACATTCCTAGTAGGCTCACTATTAAAAAACCTGAATTTGGTATGGGTCCCATAAGTAGCAACAGAGATATGCAACTTTGAAATTTCACGGGCTGCGCCTGGTTTACTGCATAGATGGACTTATTTTTCTGCGCTTAGAAGTACTTAAAACTGTTGTAATAAATCCCGTGACTGGTTATGGTCATAACGGTGTCCGACTGTTCGCCTGCGAGCATCTAGATAACATTAATACCAAACGCTATGCCATGATGTTTTTGGTTTGAGGTTAGAAACGCAACAGTTTATTTACGTTTTTAAATTAATCTTGACTTTTGGAAATGTTTCAAAATTGAACGTCATAAAAAAATTCCGCCTATAGGCGAATCAAATTAGGAACGTGGCGTCCTCTTCAGTCGACTTGCTAACTACTTTAACGGGGAATGTTTTCGTTTCGTCCTTGTCTTCATTATCGTCTTAGCCTTTGTTCCCTGCTAAAAATCAGCTGATCGCAGCTGGATTCCTTAATTTGGGTCGCCAATAACCTTCTTATGTCAAATTGTCAAAATTTAGATATACCTTATTCCTTTATACAAAGGGATAAATTTTACCAGGCAAATTTTAATACAAGACGCTTGAGGCGGCTTACGCACGAAAATATAAACACCAAGTTATCAAAGTCATCCTTATGTTCACGGACTAATAGTCGAAATTTGGTTAAATCATTTGATATATTGAAAGAGCTTTAAAACATTAGAGCACAGAAAGACAACTTAGGTATTATAAAACTGATCGAAATAAGTTTAGGATATAATGGTTTCTCTGAGAAAAAAAATCAGGAAAAAAGTTGACATATGTTTATGTTCCCTCGTCAGTTCTAGAAATAAACACGATTTTTTAACTTAAAAATATTTAGTATCAGAATTTAACAATTATGTTTTTGTAATATACAGAACAGAAAATATTTCAGAAAATCTGAAATTCTCTGTTATCTATAGCCGCTTGGACTCATCGAGGCATAATTAGAATTAAGTGATTTAACTCATCTTGGTCCGAGGCATTCCATAAATCCTGAAGAGGCGGTTGACGAACAATTACTGCTCTTCCAAGCAGGTCTCAGACATGTCCAATATAGTTTAGATCTGAAGAGAGAGGAGCCGTTTATCGCACCGAAGCAAACGTTGAGCTCTGTGATGTGCAGTCAAAGGAGGACGCTTTATAGGCCTAAAGCAATGTAGACCTGCCTTATTTGAACGATTTAATATAATTCGCGGGGATATACGAACTCTGCTGGCAGCGAAAAGGTGCTGACTCATAAACGTGCAGGTTCTTGAAGGCTCCATCCTAGCTCCTCTGACTATTAATCTGTCCTCCCTGGTATTTGTTGAACTTGGCATGTCATCTCTTTGCCTTTTCCTGATAGTTCCAGTCTCATCAAATTGGTTGTTCAGACGGAAAATCACACTGGGAGAAACATTAAACCGATTGGCTATATCAATCTGTCGCGCACCTCCAATTAGCAACCTAATGGCTTGATTTGCTCCGTCTTCAGTTAAATGACGCCTATTTATATTGTGAAACAGAATAATCACAATTATTACAGGAATCACTAGGCAACGTTGAAACAGCAATAGAGTCCATAGAAACAATATTTCACATTATTAATTTTTATCGATAAGTTTTCTTTGGTACAAAATTAAAAGTGTATAAACATTTTTCCGAAGAGAACATTATGGAACATAAACAACTCATTTTCTTTTGGAATATTTTTTCCCAGAGAAACGACATTGTCCTTAACTTATTTCGATCAGTTCAGTTTATTACAAAAGTTATTAAATTTTAAAAACTTTCTTTAAAATGCCGTGGAAAGGGTTACCTTTTGTAACTTGAGTCAATTAATATGCCAGTCGTTACCCGGCTTACGAGTAATACACGGAAAGTTGTATTGATTTGCCGAGGGTTGCTCTGGTTTTTATTTAATATGTTAACAATATTAAACTTTCCAAACAGTTGTTAAAGCAGTCAGTCCTGGCTGAGTGCTAACAAATTTTGCTTAGTAGCTTTAGTTTTTTTTAACTGTAACGTCAAGCTGACAGCTTTATCCTGTCAACCCGTACCATAACTGTACCTGTAGGCTGTAACTGTACCTGTGCTGTTAATCTTGTACACGTGTAATTTGCATTTCTTCTTATTATTCAAAAGTTTCTTTTTTGTTTTCCTTTTATACTTTTAATTTAAGTTAGCTTAAATTTGCAAACCAATTAAAATTAGTGTTTAGGTTTATAAACCGTAATAAGGCAACTACCACAGAATGAACGTAAAACAAAAAGACTATAATTTCCTTGCGATGTTCTGTTTAGCCAGAGAAATGTAAATTAAAGCAGTTTCGAGTTACCACGAACAATATCGTATTGTGTTTGTTTTGGCCTCCGAACTAGCATCAACAAAAAATAGTATTTGCGTGTAGGCATTACTTATTTTTCAACATTTAAATTTAAGTATAAAAAGGAACGGTACAAAACTGGTAAGAACGTTAGAAAATCCTAATGTATATGAATGTAAGAAAACTGTGTGGTTGGGTCTGCATAATTTAAAATAAGAAACTTTCTAGAGTTTATATGATTTTATATCTGCCTTTCAACATTAGATATCTATTAACGAATGTTTTAAACTAAAATCTAAAACATTATAATGTACCAAACAAAATTTAAAATTCTTGCAACTTTTCTAATGACCTCAAAGAAGCAGTTTTGTAGACTAAAAATAAACATATCCAGTATAAAATCTCATATTTCTTCTTTTGCTCCATCTTTTCTCAACATTATATTGGGTATACATTTATGGTTAACCGTCTCCAGGGCCCCTGGTCCTCAGCCTAGTTTTCAATAAAACTTTTTCCTCAAATCAGTCTTCATTCTATCCACCCACCCCTGCTTTGGTCTTTCTTACATCTCCTACACACTTGTTCTGCCATTTTCCTGATGTCGACCTAATTATTATAACTTTTTATCAGATTTTCATACCAATCTGTAGTCTTTATTGCTTTTTCTTTTCAGGTATTTTCACAACCTTAGATGTTTTTGTGTTCCCCACCTTGTCCCTCCTTTTTATCCCACATTTTCATCCTGTCACAGATCTTAACCTTTTTTTTTGTTAGACTTAGCCGGATGAAAAAATCCAGTATCTGCAACATAAGAACATGAGTTCTTTTAAATTTGTCTAGATATTAATATTAGTGAGACAGAGACACTGATGTCTTCTTGCGGAGGTTGTATAATCCAAATGAAAGGTAATAAGTTCGTGGAATTAATACAACTCACTCAGACACTATGGTCACCCAAACCTTATTCCCACTGCCTCAGATGGTCTCTCGAAGGTCCTGGAGTTATTGCCACTTGAAGATCGAAGGTTCGCTAACGAATCAACGTAGATCGAACTTAAAAGTTAATATGTGCACCTCTATCTTATATAAATAAAACAACTCTTCCTCACAACACTAACTATATTAACAGTTAAAAAGAAAATATATTTTTCGAACAAACAAAATACTTAATGAAATAAGAACAAAACAACAAAGAAAATAAAGGAAGATAAAAGAAAAGTAATGGACAATGATCTTCTGATATGCGTCTAATAAACTAAGAAATCCCGAACCAAAAATATACAAAAAGAAGACCATTGGAATGACCATGTAAGAAAACCCAATTACTGATAAAAGTTAAGGTAAAATCTTAGATAAATCTGATAACACCCATTGTTAAATGACCCCTTAAATATTGTATTAAGCTGGTTCCGAATGAACCCGATGCGCGAATATTAGACCGAAAACTGACTAGGCTTACGTATATCGCTTTAAATCCAAATTGAAAACTAACCACTGAATTATCTATTAAAACGATCGACTGGAAAAGTGACCCGTTAGACGACATATTGGAGACTAAAAACCGGATCCCTGCCAAAAGTAGTACCTAGGTACCTCTGATATTTTTCCTCTTTTCACCCCACCTAACGAAGCGCAAACGGCTTAAGCATAGATATCCATCGCTACGGGGGTTTATCAATACCAAGTTATGTACTATATGAAAAATAAATTGTTTTGTTCCGCTTTTAAAAGGTTACCCATATTATATAAAGTTTAAAAAACTATACTAAATTACGCTAAGGCCTGCTTGAACATGTGATGGAGAAACCTTTATTTCACTTTACTTACTTCTTGTTAATAGTGTTGCTACGATAAAGGGACCTTTCAAAAACCATTCACAATACTAGGGATTTCCAAATTTTCAATTTCAGCAGATCTCCGCACTACTTTCCATTTTTTATCAATAAAGAGAAAATATTCGGTATTCCGCGCCAAGTACCCCGGTATAATATTTCTATACCTACCTAACACATCGTCAAATAAGGGATGGTGGGACCTTACTTATGCCATCGTGCTAATGGGTTCTTTTAAGAGAAATACAAATTCTCAAGCTTAAATAACTAACCCAACTTATAAGCATCCTTTTAAATTTTATGACCCTTAGGATGTTTATGAGATTATTACAGTAACCAAATATTTAAAATTCGCAAGAACTAGAATGTAGTGTGTATGTTAAGCCCCAAATATCTGTTTCTGCTATAATCCTAACAGCCCTAACATGTACGTTTCATAAATTTATTTTATTGGCCATATTTACCGTTCCATATTTCAGGACTGACTACTTCTTGATAAACTATTCTCCTCCTTAAATAAATACATTTATAAAAGGCCTTTATAGCAAGTTAGGGATTATCTACAGAAAGTAATTTTAAGATTCATTGCCAAAAACACTTTTCAATTAAAGATTAATCCTTGCTGTGAAATAGGCAACTAACAACTGAACTGAAGCTTTCTCACCACGCAATTACAAAACCACATTACTGCAAGAAAGACCACTGTAACAGTTGTGTAATTGTCTTACAAAGTTTCTTTGGCTAAATAAAGTCTAACCAGCGTAAAAAAAACCATAAAACCTTTTATTCGCTCTGCTTTTTGTTTAAAAGATATATTCAACGATACATAAACCTTCTGTACTATAAAAGTCTTTTTAATAAAAAGCAACATTCGTGTGTATTCCTTTGTTCTACTAAGTTTATGTTTTAGGTTTCACTGTGGGTTTCGTAGGTATATTATTTTGTAAAAGATTATGTTCTTTTATGTTCACGAGCTCAACACAGCGGAATCATTTGGCAGAAATCGTACCAGTAACTTAAAGACGAACATACACTATTTGCATCGCCAAACTATTGAACGAAATGTAGGGAAGTCTTTCGGTCTATAGGTAGCAAGTAGAAAAATTTTAGACTAGATTAATGTCTTTGCAAGTACAATACCATCAACTAAACTCGAGAAAAAAGGATTATTTTTGATTCTGGTCAAGGTTCTTCAGCCACCCAGGAGGGCACCAAATTCAAAAATTGTTCTTTCTTCTGACGTTATTTGACGGTCTTTTCTAGCTTAGAAATTAATTTGAATATTTTTAATATGATACCCATAGACCAAAAATATTCCCTATAAAAAATGGAAAATAAGGATGCTAGAATTTTGAATAGAGTATTTGAATATAGACAAATTTTATTAAGTACATACCTATCGTGCAGAAGTCGAATAATCCCTAAACACTAATTTTCTTTTTTAGATTTTTCAGCTTTTGGATTTTTACATTTAGGATCATCAATATTCGTTCGACAGCTAGTATCTGCTAGCGTTTATTAAAATCGGATTTTTTTCTGTTTTCTTAATAATGTTTTCATTTAGTAGCAAAAAATATGGTAATATTTGATGTATCACCTTAGAGATATTTCTGTAACAATAATTACAAATATAGGGCTAAAAGCCCTCGGTTGTCGTCATTTGGAGACACAGCGTGTGTGTCAACTTTTGTAACAAACGGAAAACTTTTTTAATATAGCTTCTTGAAATTGTTTTTTTTTTCCAGTTGACGCATGATGTTACTAAAGTTAATTTAGTCAAATGGTAATATATTATAGAAATGATGAAAAATAAGTCGAAATATATCATTAATTACACATTTAAATTATGATTCTTTGTTTTGTTTCAATAATTAAAGAAAATTATAGCAAGAACAGTAAAATTATTTTTCCATGACAAGATTTTTGCATTGTGGGTTCTTTTCAGTAAATAAATTATTTCTGTTATTTTTTGGTAGTTGGCATATTAAATTGCTAACAAATTACATTAATTATTAAACAATCTGGTTTTTCTTAAAAGTTATGCTTAAGATATCCTATCATTCGCATAATTTTCTTGGAACTAAAAGCAGAATTTCTTAGTTCTTGACCAAAGAAACCCATAGAGGGATTAATATAGAGTGTATATTGGTTTACTATACTTGAATGGGTGATTCCTGGAGTAGTCTAGAGACACACCAAATCATTTTATTTGTTTTAACGGAAAATTTTAAAAAAATCTCTAATACCCGATAACCTGAACATACGCGCGCCGGCACCTGCGATGTTGCTAAAATTTTATTTGTGAGGGCAATATCGTTTTCAATTTGTTTTACTTAAACAATAAATAAATTACGCTTGAATTGTCCAACAATAACATTTTAATAATTTATAATATTTAAAAAATTATTATACTTAAAAAGCATTACTTTTGTAAAATAATAATATAACTTTCCTACATATTTAAAAATGTACAAGGTTAAGTATGTATTTTTGCAAATAAAAACATAATTTCTTCCCTTTTTTAATCTGCTATATCCCTTAGCATTTTTAAGAAAACTAAATAAAATAAATCCATAACCAATTTCAAAACAAAGTTCGTATAAGTGCTTTCTGCGACGCCGACGGCGACGATTCAAAATTTGACTGCATCACATAAAAGCAGTAAAAGCAACAATTTATTACTAATTGCTTTCGTTGGTTTGTGCCTTCGGTATTATTATTCGCATAAAAATGGTTTTCGTCACTATTACACACTAAAGTGGTGGTTTGTGGATCACTTATCTAAAGCCGAATTTTTTAACTATACTTTATTATACCCCTCTTGTGTGTTAAAATATCATTAATTTTAAGAACCGTTTTCTTTCTTCCTTGCAATATTGCCTATAGATTTGGGGATCTAGCCAACAAAGTGATTTTTTGACCAAATTTTGAAGTCAGTTTCAACCCATTTAAAGCAAATATCAGCAGCTAAAGAAATAGGTATTCGTTATTTGTTAATATTTTACTCGTATACCAAATTTAATTTACATCGTTAATGACCAGTTCTGTAGGTTTGTGTAACAGCAATTATCCAGTAAACCTAGCGATAAAACTGTGCTGATATATTTCTGAAAGACAGGTTTGGACATACCCCAGACGACCAGTTTTCAGCATAGTATTAATAAGCAAACAAAATATTTACGTCCATGTTTTGAACCCCTATGGGATTCATATACTGCAAGCAATAAAATAGTTTCAAGGAGAGTGACAAACAAAGAACTTACTTGCATATTTGTTATCGAACAGGTTAGTGTTTAGGACAAACCATATTTAGAACTCTTCAGCACTTGAAAATAAACTCATATTTTAATATGTAGTTACGGGTGATAAAAATTTTGTTGATGATCTAAGCAAAATGAATTTTTTTAAATAAGGAATGCACATATTTTTTTATTGCATGAATCGTTGAAGGAAGTCATTACAAACCCAAAAAAAAATATTTTGAGGAAAATTACTAAGATAATTTAGCTACAAAATATGTTTATTTTCGGTATAATTTATTACAATTTAAAAAGCAGCCATTTGTCCTTAATGAACAATGAGGTCAGTAGATCAGCAAAAATTAGTGTAAAGCTTAACCCAGAGTCAAACAGGTTTGTATTTTCGGAAACAGTCAGAGGGGGAGGAATCGAATTTTTTGGGTTAATAAAAGAATAGTTCAACTAGCTTCAGTAAAAAATTCAGTTACACAGGATGTTTCGTTTCGGAGCTATTAAACGTCAAATTCGAAATTTCCGCGTTTTCCTTGAAATCGGGAACATGTCACAAAAGTGAATTAAACTGATGTAAATTTTCGGAGGTTGTAGAGAACCTGGAGCTTCAGGACTCTATTGAGTATCGGAAAATAGCAAATAATTCTTTTGAATTTTTTTTAGGTCGAAAAGTGCCATTTGCGGACCCCTTTTTGGTACCTAATAACTCGAAAACAAAATGACAAATCGAAAAACAAATTGATAAGTGAAGCTTTAAAATCTGAAATACTTTCTTTTTGCAATACATTTGAAGGTGGATATACTTGGGAAAAACTGGAAATTTCGATTTTTGATTAAAATATTTCACGGTTTTTAATTTTTTGTGGGGTCAAAATGGTTCACTAAAATCACATCGTCATCGAAAAGAGCTCGTCGAAATACATAATATCCATATGTTTTAGTTTCTTTATTCTTCATAGGAAGGGAGCAACCGCCGATTTTTGGATTTTTAAATTTGTTCCCTCGACATCGGTACATTTGAATCACTCTGTATTTTTTTCCAATCTAATTGCTTTCCAATTTCTCAACACTATCTTATAAAGGGATAATCACAGTTTAAAATGAATGCCGAATGGCTTATCCAGGAGCGTATTTAAGCGGTAAAAACCGAATTTCCTTAATTTTTCCGACAAAACCTATTTTTAACCGACAATATTCCACACTATTTTCCTTATTTAGTGATTCTTTTTGTTTATTTTATCCAAGAATACTTCCCACTCACTTAAATCGCTTATTTTTTCATTAAGCTTATAAATAAATAAATAGGTTTATTTGCATCGGGACATGCAAAATTGTAAAAATTTTGAATTTCTGAAGATTGCGATGAAAACAAAGTATTGCAGTTTATTTACTCGAAATTATTAAGATATGATGTGTCAAAATTTCGCAAAAATCCAACTTTTTGTTGCAAAGCTTGAAGCTTCCTGGACCGATTTCGGCTTGAAATATACATGAGTAAGATTTTAGGAACCTTCTACTTTAAGTGCAGGAATATTCATTATGAGTCATAAATTCAGTTTTGATGACACAGCCAATGGGATTACGTTTTACAATTTCGAAATTCGCACGAAAATTTGCAGTAAAAAATCCTTTTTTTTTTTGTTAATATGAACCAAAATAAATGGATAACAGCAAGCGCCCTAAACATTTAATTTATGCAGATAATATAAAAAAATATTTCAGATTCATTTGCATATATTATTTTATTACATATACAAATTAATATTTGCAGCATAGTCGAGGATGAAACCGATGCTATAAAAGTTTAACCTATTGTACTTTAGCAATAAGCATTTTAGTAATTATTGTTAGCAAGTTAGGTTAAACTTAAATTACAGCAGCTTTACATCATTCGCTTTGAATGTTCGCGTTACGTTGGCGTACATTATAATAAGTAGTAAAATACTTTACCAAAACTTACAAAATTAAAAATCATGTTTTGTGTGATTTTGTACAACAGAGACGAGCAATGTATTTTATTAATATTCTCTGCAAACCAAATGATACATCCCTCTAGTTATGAAACATTTTCGTTCAGATTTACTAAAAAGGATGAAGTACAATACTGATTTAAAAAAAGATCTAGTTGATTAGCTAGGATTTGGCAAATTTGTGTTCTGTCATTGTTAATAATTCGTCATTTAAAACATAATTTACTCTAATATTTTAGCGATTTGCTTAGTTTTCAAATTAGTTTTGGATTTTGTCCTGTTATTATGGCTATGTATTAAAATTGCCATTTTGTAAATAAATTTGCGAAATTAATTCCTAGTATAAAACTTAGTTGTCTTATTCTTACACTTGTCAGTTTAAAACTTTTGGTTGGAAAATATAGCTGCTTATATCTTTCGTTAATGGTTGAAAATATCAAACACAGTATAACTATGCTGCTAATTCATGTAATTGCACAGAGTAGCAACATGTATCTACCAAACTAAATTTGAACTGTGTCCCTATGCTTAAATTATTCATTTCATTTTAGTTAATTTCACCTTATTTTCTCGCGAAATAACTAACTTGCACTTCTACATCAAAATTTTTTATTATTCATTACTAGAAAGTATATCATTGACACGTTTCCAAAAAGTGTAACAATCTGGTTGTATATGATTGCGTTTTCTCCATTGGAAGAAAATCAATCAGATTTGAATAATTTTCTTCTATACGCGTTTTGTCAGCTTTCAGGCAGTCAGCGCCGACCAGACTCTATTATCTGCCTTGTTTTTAAATTATCAGTAGCAATGTGGTACTGACAAACTAGAAACAGAGAAAATTATAGGTCTTGGTTGACGCCAACTGCATAAATGCGGGCAACCTGCTTTTATTGTGCTTGGACACTTGCAGTGTATTAAGTAAGTTGTTTTCCTACAGTCTGGTTAATTGAATTTTATGGCAGGATGGGTATAGGTACATCACAGCAGAGATCGAAAGATAGGAAAGAGCGATTGAAGGGAAAAATGTTTAACATAAGAAGAAAGTTACGACAGATTGTCGGGGAAACGATTAGCCAGGAACGTCGACCTCAATAAATTGGAGAAAAGACGAAGTCAAAAAAAAGTAAGTATATATTTTGTGTTATTGAAATTTAAATAACAATAAGTAAAGGTCTTAAAGAATGACATTAAACTTGAATCTGCGAGTGGAAATAAGGTAAAATCATCGCAATTAATTATTATTAAATTTGCAGGCATTGGTGAAGCATTTATCATGTAAAATTCTGATCGTCCACCGAAACCTTATCTAGGACTTATTTAAATTTGTAATTTATAAGAAATGACTACAGATTTTAAAAGTTTGAATAAGTATTTGGGCAGTTCCCATAAAAATATTTTTACTGTTTATACTAAATTTAAAGAATAATTAATGCGCTTCATAAGAGTATTTGCAAAGGCATTTAGTGTAATATATGTGTAGAAATGTCTAGAATATCCTCTGCGCAATTTTTAACGGCGGAATGGTTGTAAAATTGGCGCTCTAATGTATTCCGGAGTGGGATTTATCTTTTATGCAAAAGTATGTTCTGGTGTAGAATTAAGGTCAGTTAATATATTCTGATGACCTGAGGTTTATTTGTATTCTTATTTTTACCACATATAGGTTGTGGAGATATTTCTAGCAACGTGTAAAATTTAAATCCAATAAAAAACATTTTTTACTTTTAAATTGAGATCTGATTATTGTTTTTCGTCATTAAAGCCGCCCTCAATCAATTTTTACACTATGTCAAAAACTTCTTAGAACACTAATGAAAATTGAAATTAAAATTTTAATTGTAACGCGCTATATTTCTATTAATATCAACTTTCGGGCATAACAAATTTCAATATATCGAAACATTTTAATTCCAGGAATTCACTGTTAGGATGATACTAAACTTTAAGTCCCCCCTCGGGGGCGGCCACCCAATTTCCATAAGACAACAGAGAAAACTTATTTTAAAGTATGCAACATAATTCGTACAATAAATTTGGTTAAGACCAAGTTGCAACTCGAGGGCACCGAGGGATTGACGTAATAACTTAACTTGTAAAATTACCCTTCTGTATTGTGGCAAAGCTATAATAAAATCATTTCCTTTAATTTTTAGAGTAAAATGAAGTCAGTTGTTAGCAGATATTTTATTATTCTTTTATAACAGTATAAAGCGAAAATTTCTTCTCCCACCTGAGTATTGTCCTTAAACCCAAGCTGCACTTGGTCAGAGTTATTTTTATTATTAATATATATAACACGTAAACACTTTTTTAAATAAAATTTCTGAGTAAAACTGAAAATATTATTAACTAAGGCAAATTTGCATCACATTAGAGGCAATCGTTCAGTTTTAGGTGGCCATTAGTTTGTACGATAAATACAAATCTTTAAAAAAATATTAAAAAATGGGACATTCATGACTTCAGTCAGTTTTCAAAAACTTTTCATGTTGAAATTATGAAAACGTAACTTAACTTGTATCGTCACAAACCGAGTCTTGCTAGAGTTTTTAGCATAAGACAAATATTTTTATGAAACATATAGTGTTTCTCTAGTAATGTTTGTTGGGTTTAGGTGTAATAATATAAATTTGCGTTACTACGCTAAAACTACATCTTTTCAGAGGAAATGAACATCAGAATTTATAGAATTTCATATTTTTTTAGATTTGTTTTTCGGTTGTACCTTAATATACACACCCAATGGACATTCTTATCTTTGTAAAACCCTCAATATTTATTCAATTCGCTTTATGTGATTATTCTAAGGCCTTCTCTATGGTTCCATTAAATAATACTAATTAAAAGATGAAACCTTCACATACGATTAACATCAAAAATTTAAATGAGAATGTAAAGTGTAATATATGTGTAGAAATGTCTAGAATATCCTCTGCGCAATTTTTAACGGCGGAATGGTTGTAAAATTGGCGCTCTAATGTATTCCGGAGTGGGATTTATCTTTTATGCAAAAGTATGTTCTGGTGTAGAATTAAGGTCAGTTAATATATTCTGATGACCTGAGGTTTATTTGTATTCTTATTTTTACCACATATAGGTTGTGGAGATATTTCTAGCAACGTGTAAAATTTAAATCCAATAAAAAACATTTTTTACTTTTAAATTGAGATCTGATTATTGTTTTTCGTCATTAAAGCCGCCCTCAATCAATTTTTACACTATGTCAAAAACTTCTTAGAACACTAATGAAAATTGAAATTAAAATTTTAATTGTAACGCGCTATATTTCTATTAATATCAACTTTCGGGCATAACAAATTTCAATATATCGAAACATTTTAATTCCAGGAATTCACTGTTAGGATGATACTAAACTTTAAGTCCCCCCTCGGGGGCGGCCACCCAATTTCCATAAGACAACAGAGAAAACTTATTTTAAAGTATGCAACATAATTCGTACAATAAATTTGGTTAAGACCAAGTTGCAACTCGAGGGCACCGAGGGATTGACGTAATAACTTAACTTGTAAAATTACCCTTCTGTATTGTGGCAAAGCTATAATAAAATCATTTCCTTTAATTTTTAGAGTAAAATGAAGTCAGTTGTTAGCAGATATTTTATTATTCTTTTATAACAGTATAAAGCGAAAATTTCTTCTCCCACCTGAGTATTGTCCTTAAACCCAAGCTGCACTTGGTCAGAGTTATTTTTATTATTAATATATATAACACGTAAACACTTTTTTAAATAAAATTTCTGAGTAAAACTGAAAATATTATTAACTAAGGCAAATTTGCATCACATTAGAGGCAATCGTTCAGTTTTAGGTGGCCATTAGTTTGTACGATAAATACAAATCTTTAAAAAAATATTAAAAAATGGGACATTCATGACTTCAGTCAGTTTTCAAAAACTTTTCATGTTGAAATTATGAAAACGTAACTTAACTTGTATCGTCACAAACCGAGTCTTGCTAGAGTTTTTAGCATAAGACAAATATTTTTATGAAACATATAGTGTTTCTCTAGTAATGTTTGTTGGGTTTAGGTGTAATAATATAAATTTGCGTTACTACGCTAAAACTACATCTTTTCAGAGGAAATGAACATCAGAATTTATAGAATTTCATATTTTTTTAGATTTGTTTTTCGGTTGTTTGCGTTTTAGTAATGAAGATATATAAAACGTTGTACGTGTCTCATTTTCATAAAATGAGATTTACTTTGTACTATAAAAAATAAATTTTCTGTTCCTAAATTTGCATTTAGGTAACCTGTTTATTTAACCATCCGAAAAAATTGAGCCAATTGAAGTGCGCCAAGTTTTGTGTGAGTAAGATGGGGCTCGCATCAAACTACCCGCAACTAGTTTTTAAATTATACACATTAGAAGACTTTAAAAGTTTAATTGAAAGATTTGGCGCTGACTTATATAGTTTTTAAAATAATAAATCGGGCCGGGACTTTTTACAAACAGTATATAAAAATCTTATACCACGCAGTAGGAGGACACTAAAAAAAAATCCAAAAATGTCCACCTCTTCTATTTAATTTTTAAAAATTTGGTCTTTATTTGACAGCTTTTCAACTACACGCAGACACAGTACTCCTCTTCAAATACTACATCAATGTAACCTTAAATCATTGTGCATGTTTTTCTTCTTAGACATTGACATTTTTCTACAGACACACACTTTCACAAAGAAATTTAAATAATGCATTTCAGTAAATTCTTGGTTAAAATAATTCACACCTGTTGTAGCATCAAATGCATGCAATTTAGGTAGTCAAACTCTCTGCAAACGACTTAATTTCGGTGAACCACAAACGTTTTATTAACTTTTATGCAATTTACTTTACCAACTCTTAATAGCAAGATAGTTGCTGCAGTCAGGTCAGTTTATTGTTTTCCGTTTGTTGAATTTCCCATGCATATAAAAGCGGTAAAGTTTATTAAGGTGGCGGTTAGTACGCCAGTTTCTAAAATATGTAAACAGCAGTAATTCAAGTGGTAAAGGTTTTTGATTAATGTATGCACGAACCCGAACAAAATAACAGCTCATATTAAAACTTTTAAAAAATAACCTTCCAAGGAAATACATCTTTGTATTATATACTCATTTATTTCAAAATAATTTTTTTATCTGTGACAGCCCAAATAGACTTCAAGCCTAAGTACTATCGTACCGTGGAACTCTGAAGAGAAAGGAAATGTAATCTTTTGACACGGGATTTAAAGAATTGGCGGTTAAGAGGGGAAGGGAAAACATCTGCAAGCAACTTGATCCATAATCTAAAGACTCTAGGTATGAATGAGCGAGAGAAGTGAGATGTTCAGGCTTTCGTAGCTGGACAGTAAAGGGATGCATACGTAAGGCGTCTGTTGTTGTTCTGTAAAGCCGGCGACTGACTATGATGTATTGGCGATTCGCGATACGCGATGCGTGATCTATCCAGTTCGTTTTAGTTTGTCGTATTCGTAAATCAAAGCCCACACACTATGCGTGTATTCGCATGGTATGGTATGATTCGTCGTGGTCTCGAAAAAAATTCATCATTTTTAAAAATTTTGTCTATTTTTGTCCCTTGGATCCCACAAATACCGAATTTGTCCAATTCGATACCATATTAAAGCAAGAACACGATTATCCGAACACTCGTAGTCTTGTTCGGACTCCTTTTCAGTCATTATCATTAAATTAACAAATAATAATCCAATCAAATCACACAGCTCGCACTAATCACGAATGACGAATTAGCATGCATCAAGCGCGAACTTTGTTGCATCAGCGGTTTGTGTCAGTGCGCGGCCTTTGATTTTTGCCAATTTACCGTCGCTAAGAGCGAATCACTCCGAATACACGAATCACGTTTTTTACGAACAGAGTTTAAACGAACAAGTCCCTACACATTATTAACACTTTACCCAAGAATCACGCATCGATCGCGATTATATGCTGAGTCTGTAGCCAGCTTTAGGAACAGCTAAGGGTGATACTATGTTTCGCATGTTTTACGTACGTTCATATAATTTTAACAGCTTCTCATTTCTCCACTTAAAACTATGATTAATATTTTTTACTACCCTCTGGGCTTTTTAAAGTTATAAGTTATCTACATTTCGGGCAGTTAATAGCAGATCTAGTGGCAAATTAGGATCAACTAAACCGGCTATAAAACAAGTCCATAGTCGTATATTTATTATACTGTATTCAGTTTGGCGAGCAAACATTGGTCAAGGGCCGTCGCTTTGCAGGTAGCCATTTATTCTGCTTCTACTTAACTGCAACATATTGTTTTCGAAAGTGTCTGTACGTTAAAGGTTCGATTAAAATTTATGATGAAATTTTCCGTTTACATTTGACCAATATTGATTTGTAAAGGGTTTACTAAAATTAATGAGCGAAGGCATCGAAGTTTGGATTTATTTGTGTGTGCTCTTGTAGTAACTGGTGCAATAGATTTAGGTTTACGCTTTGGCTTGAAGCTAGGAACAAAATTTCATAGTAAGTAAGATGTTTTGAACAATTTTTTATTAAATTTTACTGTTGGGGACAATTGGTTTTTCGTTGGTTTATCGTGGTAATACTGGTAATTTTGTAAGTATTATTTCTGTAGTTTTCAGGTTTAAAACAAATCGGTTTTTATATTTTCAAACTGCAAGTTTGCACATTAAAAATCCCACTAAAATTTTCCGTTTTTTTTATGTTCTGACACTCCACGAACAACGAAGTCTAAGTACTATGTACCGTGGGTGTACTGGGAAATCGACTCACACATCCAGAGCTGGAAACATCCGTAGGGATTTCACCAGCCCTTTAAGAGGATGTGTGGGGTGGTACCACCTCGGTCGAGGAAGAATCCCTCTACCACCGTTTACTTCTGACCAATATTGATTTGTGAAAGGTTTACGGAAATTAATAAGCGAGAACATCGAAGTTTGGATTTATTTATGTATGCTCTTGCAGTAACTAATGCAATATATTTAGGTTAACCGTTCGACTATAAGCTATGAACAGAATTTGGGTGCAACATTAGATTTTTCAAATAATTTTTTATAAATTTTTGCTTTTACTAACAACTGACTTTTCGTTGGTTTATCGTGCCAATATTGATATTTTCTTTAGTATAACTACTGTAGCTGTAAAGCTTAAATAATTTAGTTAATCTGAACATTAAATACTCGACTAAAATTTATGACAACATTTTCCGTTTACTTTTGACCTATATTGATTTGTAAAGGATTTACTAAAATTAATTAGCGAATAGATTTAGGTTTACGCTTCAACTAGGAGCTAGGAACAGAATTTGGTTTGTATTTTAGATTTTTTAAATAGTTTCTTTTTAATTTTTACTGTTGGGGACTATTGATTTTTCGTTGGTTTATCGTGGTAATATTGATATTTTTTTAAGTATGATTTTAGTAACTTTCAAGTTTGAAACAAATTAGTTTTTAGGTTTTCAAACTATAAGTTTGCACAGGTTCAGTTACTTTTGACCAATATTGTTTTATAAAGGGTTTACGAAAGTTAATCGTGGTTTGGATTTATTTATGTATGCTCTAGCGGAACTAATGCAATAGATTTAGAAAACTATTATTTAGTTTTTCTTTTACTTTTGACCAATATTGATTTTGCAAAAGGTTTACGAAAATTAATGAGCGAGGGCATCAAAGTTTCGATACGTTTATGTATGCTCTTACAGTAAAATGTGCAAGATTTAGGTTTACGCTTCGACCAGAAGCAATGAAGAGAATTTGGGTGGTATTTTAGATTTTTAAAACAATTTTTTATTAATTTTTATTGCTGGGCAACTGGTTTTTCCTTGATTTATAGTCCTTATATTGATATTACCTTAAGTATGACTTCTATAGCTTTCAAGCTTACACGAATTAATTTTTAGGTTTCAAACTAAGTACGTTAAAAATCCGATTGAAATTTACCATGAAATTTTCCTTTTAGTTTTGACCAATATTGATGTGTGGTTTATGAAAATTTATGAGTGAACGCATCGAAGTTTGGATTTATTTATCTATACATAAATATATGCTCTGGCAGTAACTGGTGCCATAGATCTAGGTTTTTGCTTCGACTAGAAGCTATGAACAGGCTAAAATTTATTATAAAATTTTCCGTTTACTTTTGATCAATATTGATTTCGAAAGAGTTTACGAAAACTAATGGCTAATAAATTGAACTTATGCTATAGGTAGAGGCTGACTGTTCTATCAGCAACCATGAAGATAATTTGGGTTCTATTTGAGATTTTTTAAACAGTTTATTTTATTAATTTTAACTCTTTTGGAGGACAGTTTTTTTGTTAGTTTATTATGTATGTAAATAATTAAAAAAGTCGATTTTTAAGGTTTTAATTATGAGTTTCGTGTATGTTGGTTAAAGAGCTGATTAAAATTTATGATGAAATTTTTCATTAAGTGTTAATCAATACTAACTTGTCAAAAGTTTACGAAGACTAATAACCAAAAAATCGATATTTATGCTCCCTCAGTAATTGATGTAGTTGTTCTTGCTTAACTATAAACTGTAAAGCGGATCTGTATTGTATTTTATATTTAAAAAAATGTTGCTTTATGGTGTTTTCTAGTTTCTAGTTTTCTATTGCTTTCTAAGCTTAAAACAATCGGTATTTATTCCTTTTTTGTTTTAAAGAGACTGTGATAGTTACTTCTAGGTTTATCAAAACAAACATAATCAAAAGCGACAAAGAACTCGGGGTACAAAAACACTAACTAATTTCATAGGGCAAGACTGAAAAAGCATACTTAAAGATATTGGTTTTTAAAAAGGTATTTAGGGTTATAAGGTTTACTGTTAAACTAGTGATTTTAAAATAACAGCAACTTACAGTGACTTGGATTTCCAGAAATTTTCATTGGGGTGAATAAATTGGTTATTGACCCGTTCTTACCTGAAAACAAAATATTGTCTGTAAATAATACTGATATAATATGATATTATAATATCACTATTACATACAAATTTGTAAACAATACACAAGCAAACAAAAATAGGAATCTTTATATTTTATATACTTTAAATATTATACGACTATAGTTCTCGTTTTTTACGACAGGCTTTTAGACCGTAAATTCTTCGTGAGAAAGACGTCAGAGGTTTTAAAAAATAAACATCAATCAACTTCAAAAATATATTAGACATAAAACAGTACAACACATTTACAGGAAAAATAACATACCCAATAGTCTCTGGTTTAACTACTTGTTGAGGCTGTAAAAAAAGACTTGCCAGTTGATTGTACGCTACTGAATACTAGATGCGGATGTGTAATTTATCATAACATGGTATAAAAGTGTATAATTCTAGTTTTGTTGAACAAGATACAAAGAAAGCCTAACAGAACTATAGTCAATGATCCTATTAGAACTAGTAATTTCGTAATATGTAGAACTTCCGAGTTGTCTGACAAGGCTACTAAGAACTTATGTCCAGTAGGTGCTGTACTGGACTGCGCAGGAGTCTTCTCTAGACACGAATCGGTCTAGATCTGGAAGTGCTAACTTGTATCCGTCCAATAATCCAATCGCTATTGAAGGTCTGAATAGCCCTATTGAAGTCCCGATTTATCTTTTACCAGTTCTGTACATGTTTTGTTGAGTCCTATTTGGTCCTGACGAACCCTGTTGATATCCCGCATAGTTCTGTATAAGCCCCTAAAAATGTGTACCTTAATAGACACACCCAATGGACATTCTTATCTTTGTAAAACCCTCAATATTTATTCAATTCGCTTTATGTGATTATTCTAAGGCCTTCTCTATGGTTCCATTAAATAACACTAATTAAAAGATGAAACCTTCACATACGATTAACATCAAAAATTTAAATGAGAATGTAAAGTCTGCTACAATAATGTTAGCTTTTTCCTTAAAACCTGGCCCTTAAAATGAAACGGACCATAAAAGGAGAGTATTTCTCTGGACATGTAGAGCATAGCACTGTTCGGAATGATAAGGGCTTTAACTTTAAAATTAAATGCCAGCTAAAATTGTCTAATGGTAACGCTGAGCTAAAATTCTAATTCCCATACAAAAGGGATATTCTGAGTCGAATACGAATAAATGTTAGATTATTAGGTCTATATTTAACTTATGTTGACAATTAAAAAAAAATTTACCAAGGCCAATTATTGTTGAAATACACATCGCATTTTTTAAATCAAATCACAGAGGTTCATATGTTAAATTTTGAAACACATGTAATGATAGGTAAGTTTCAGAGTCTTACGATTATGTTGGTTTGCCAAATATGTCAAAAAAAGATCAAAAAGGTGTCTAAAAATACAAAAAAGAAACATGTTAATATATTGTACATTTCCAGTTGCAGTTTACCTTTAAATAACGATTTCGTCTTTTTTGCTTCACGTGGATTATGACTTTTTCATTTTTAAGCCTCCCTGTATGTACAAGATAAAATTTTTGAATGGAAATGCTATTTTCTCACGATGCAGAAGTTTTTATAAGGAGACACTTTTTTTCGTAAAATCAGTAATACAAATTCTTCCATTTCGTATATACGATTATTTCGTATTTTTTTAATGAAAAAAAAAAGATACTATTGTATTGTTACCGGAATTGCATAAGTTTGCAAAGTTTAAAATCGTGCTTAAATTCCTGTGTTCTATAAATCTGCGACTGGCTAACAACTATCGAAATATTACGCAAGGCAGATATTTGTTTCATTCTTTACATTACTTGGACCGGGCGTTATGGACATGACATAATTATCAGGAACAGTGTTGCCAGATGAGTACAGTTGAATTCTGCGCTTGTTAGCTGAAAATTCTGCAAACGAGCGATTTTTCTACATTTTCCAAATCAGTGCTGCAATGTGAAAAAAATTGGAAGGGTTGTAAAAAAACTCAGGTCGTGGTTTTTGGGGAACGTTATTATATAAAAAAGGATAAAATAATGCAATATCTTCTTCCAAACACCAGTAGGGGCAGTAGGGGGCACTGATAGTAAAACAAGTACAAACTTCAAGACTGTATCTGAATGGATCAGAGATTATTAGGCATATTCTCCAAAATGCCTAAATATTTAAAATAAAAATATCAATTCCTCAAACTAAACTCAGCATTTTAGCTGCAATCTGCAATTCTGCAAATGGTTAAATAAGTCTATAAAACTCTGCACATTGCAGAATATTCTGAAGATCTAGCATCACTGATTCTACAAATTATTGAGAAAGGAGTGATATTTATGCCCTAGAAAAGTTTGGTATGCTCAGTTTAAAGCTGAAGTCACAGTGCCAGCACAAAGTGTATCTATCCTTCGGGAGTTAAGATGTTTAACATTTGCAATTAATAGAACTTAAGAAACTACCCGGTATATTCGATTAAACAATTTTTATCGCCTCAAATTCTCACAAACGCCACTGTTTGCAGGTAGGCTGTATTATAGATCTATTTTGCATTATATGTATAATAATAATATATCAGAAAATTGGAAATATTTTTTTCTACGAATGTTAATAAAAACCTTTATTGTATGTTCAATAGTAATTTCGGAACATGGTGCATTGTGTTTTACACATTTTCATTGTGCTTCAATCACCATGGTGATTGAACTACAAAGTTCCCATTGTGCACGGGTATTTTTTACAAAGGTGGCGTTGACCGGTGCCGCGTCAAAATCTTTATAATTTCATTGACATTTTTTGACATCTTAAAAAGAAAAATATTACTAATCCCATTTTATTAACAGTAACATTCGTAGAAAAAGTATAGTGTAAAACTCGCATAGAATGACCATTTCCTACTCGTATGATTTGCAGCACTCGCCTGCGGCATCGTGCTGCAAACGTCATACTCGTAGGAAATGCATGTCATTCCATGCTCGTTGTACAATATACTATTTTTAAATCACATTATAATCATTGTGTATCCTAATAAAAATATTTACGCATTACTCAGATGGGCAGTAAATGTTGAGTATTGTTTCTTAGAGGGGTAGGACATAATTTCAAGTAGTATAAAATAAGGAAGTTAATGTCGTTATGCTGACACTGTTAATATGTTGCTTTATAAAAAAGAGATTTTAACCAGTGCTGTTTGTGTTCAGTAACAGTATAAACATGAGATTTTTTGCTGTAAAATCTTAAAACTCGCCAAAGTCAAAAGCGTCTTCGGAGTATTTTGCCAGATTTTTTAACATAATTTCGATAAATCTTTTAAAGTAAACAGGCAGAAATACTTCCACAAGCGAAGAAGGTGCGATAGAAGTTTGAATATATTCTTTTTCTATTTGTCTTTTTCTAACGCACTTTCGCCAACACGGATAGAAAGAAATCTGATTCCTCGTAATTATGAGAAAAGAAAAGATGGATATTGTGATTGCTAAAATATGTCCTGGTGTAAACTGTCCACGGAACTGACCAACAGGTGGAATTCTTGTTCAAATGTTGTTTCTGTCATCACTATCAAATCAAATGGGATAGAATTATAGATGAAATAAAAATTTATTTGTCTGATATTTTCATACAATCATTAAAATTAATAATTTTATATACATATTTTGTCAAAATTAGAAGAATCTTTTATGAAATACGTTAGGTAGTGTAATTTTGCTTAACTCGTATAATTTTGAAGGTTCTCGCTTCGCTGGCCCCTCAAATATTACACTCGTTAAACAAACCTTTTTATTTTTTAACTTGTCACATAAATAGCTATTTGTTAGAATATGTCCGTCGTATGTCGATTTAATACTTTTTACCACCGTGTAGACTCTATTAATAAATGATTCATGTTGTTTATACCTTCAAACTTATCGCTACTTTTAGAATAATTAGCTTTATTTGGCATCGTGTGTTTGTTTTGAAACTTGCGAGGGATTACTGTTGAAAGTTTCAGAGGGGTTTAAATGATAGAAGAAAGCTTCCAATTCCAGAGTTAAAGGTAACAGGGAACATTATATTTCTTAGAAGCAGGATGTGGGATTTTTAGTAAACATGGGATATTATACATAAAGGGTAAGAGATTTACAAGGAATTATGGTAACATGTTTTCTAATTGTAATGAATAATTCATTTTAAAGACAGCAGGATTTCTATGCATAATGTTTTTAAAGGTATGCATTAAAGGAAATACGGACATTACCGTATTACTTTCAGTTAAGAGTAAGCTTAAATCTGACAGATCATCGTAACAAGATATTTTACCCTCAAAAATCGGAAATGCAAAATTTAATCAATCTCTGTTTGGATCAAAAGAGCTTCTGTCATCTGTCACATTTAGGTTGGTTCAAGTAATCCGTCCACACTCTTACTAAGAATAACCCAAATTTTGTTCATAGAGTATTTGTTTCATGCCAGTTTGTTTGACAAATTCAGACATATTCGCTATTTCATCGGTTATAGCTAAGGAAAGGAATTTGTTTTTTTCCATTAGCCAGTAAACTACTGGATCCATAGACGTCCCAAGTAGTGGGAAAATTAGTTGTTAGTGTTACATTATAGAGAAAAGTCTTTTGCGGTTATTTGCATACATAAGACAGTTTTATCCCTACATGCCCTCAGGGCATACCAATTATGTTTTGTGTGGAGATTTTTATATTGAAATAAGAAAACTTCTTCTCAACTTTCACTTTTTTTTGGTTTTACAAAATATCGGCACAACTTACTTTTTCTGTTCTGAGAACATAATACAACCACCTTAATAGGTGTACATCGACCCCGATTTCATGTAATATTGAAATCCGGTTTCTAGTATTATAAGTGCACTGAATCCTAAAAATGATTTAAAGATTTAAAGTTTATTTCTGAAAATTTTGGATATCTTCCAAATGTAATTAAACAGCTGGAGACACAAAACCTTCCCCTTTTGACTTCATTTACTTTATGTCAGACAACCATAGACAAGCGCAAAGCATGTCCTACCGAAATTGGTGAAAAATTAAGAGTCCATGTACCAAAAATCTGGGAAAGAAATCCAGGATTCTCAGAAATAGCAAACATTTTTGAAAACTAAAAATACGATCATTTTCGTTTCACTCCTGTTAGAAGCTGAGATATCGAAAGGAGCTTTACTAGACTTAGATATACGAAACTAGTTGAACTATTCCTATATCAACTCAAAAAATTCGATTGCTCCCCCTCTGACGGTTTCCGAGAAAAACAAACCTGCTCGACTTTAGGTTAGACTTTACGTTAACATGTAGAGTGGCACTTATCTTATCACTTATATTATCTCCTGACGTCATTATTTATTAAGGACAAATGGTTGCTTTTTAAATTGTAATAAATTTTACTCGACAGTAAACATTTTTTTGTAGCTAAATTGTCCTAGTAATTTTCTTCAAAATATTTTTTTTTTTGGGTTTATGACTTTCTTAAACGATTTATGCAATAAAAAAATATGTGCATATTCCTTATTGTGTTGTACAGGGTTATCCAACGAGGACTGAACAGGGCCTTATTTTTGACCTTCCCTATATTTTTGAAGAAAACGAAAAAAGCAGATTGGCGTAACTTCTATCGCTGAATTTGAAATTGGCACTTAGAAAACGATTGCGCTCAAAACAAAAGAACTACGACATAAACTTGTATTTTCTTTTATGGAATACCCTATATTTTATTTGATATTTGAAAAGCCGCCATTTTTCTGCGTATATTGCAGTGTAAATCTTATCTATTAACTTAATCGTTAACTGTTATTTATTTCGTTTTAAAGAAAAATGTTTCCCTTATTTTTACCTAAATATTGCTATAGGTAACAGGTAATTAATTGATTACCTATGATCTATCAAATAGAGAAAGTTAAAATACCATTTTAAGGATAAAAAATGTATTCGAGGAAACAAAATCAAATATAAAAAAAAACAAATAAAAATAATAAATCAACATATTATTAAAACTAATAGCACTAATAATTTAAATGTTCTATGTAACCGCCGTTATTCTCGAAACAACATCTGTAGATTCTTTGCAATCTTTCTAGACTTGCTGTTAGGATATAATTTTCCCGATTAAGTCTATTAACTTCGTTAACTATTTTTTCCTGAATTTCTTCAATGTTTTGGTGTCTTTCCCTATATACCAAATTTTTCAGATGACCCCAAAGAAACGAATCTAAATGCGACAATTCTGGACTATTTGGGGCCCACGGAATTGTTCCATTGCGTCCAATCCATTCCTCGTGGCGTTGGTTTAGAAAATTATTCACGTCGCGAGCGGCGTGCGAGGGTGCTCCGTCGTGTTGCCAAATTAGAGAGCGATATACTTCCAGAGGTAATTCTTCTAAGAAATCTTCAATTTCATTATGAACAAAGTTGAGATACCTTTGACTAGTTAACGCCCCATGATAAAATATTGGTCCTACAATTAAATTGTTTATCATTGCACACCAAACATGCACGGACGTTCTTCCCTGAAATTTAATAGGTTGAAATTTCCGTGGGTTTTCACTGGCCCAGTGGTGTTTGTTGTGGCGATTAAACATGCCTGACGTGGTAAATGTAGCCTCGTCTGTCCAAAAAATTTTCTTAAATATGTCCGGATCATTGTCTTGCTTCCTAATTATTATTTGGGATACATATTGAAATCTCGACTCCTTTTGTTGGGGTGTTAAATGTGGGACAGGAAGAACGTGGAATGGCTTGAATTTGTTTTCTTTCAAAGTTCTGTTTACCGTTCCATAACTAACTCTTCGCCTGTAATTACCATATCTGATGTCTCGAACTGCGTCAGGTATAGAATTCGCAGGATGTAGTGTAAAATAATTCGTAATTGCGTGGTCTCGAAGTCTTCTTCTTGCAACGGTTCTCTTCTTGTCACGCAAAGATTTTGTTTCCTCGAATAAATTTTTTATCCTTAAAATGGTATTTACCGATATATCCCTTCCAAACGTAGCAATATATCTTCTCCTAGCTTCTCTAGCGTTTTCTTGGCTTTTATAATACGTCGTAACGATTTGCAGTCTCTCTGCTAATGAATACTTCATTGTGTAACAATATTCCAAAGTCTATTTTGACTTTCTCTATTTGATAGATCATAGGTAATCAATTAATTACCTGTTACCTATAGCAATATTTAGGTAAAAATAAGGGAAACATTTTTCTTTAAAACGAAATAAATAACAGTTAACGATTAAGTTAATAGATAAGATTTACACTGCAATATACGCAGAAAAATGGCGGCTTTTCAAATATCAAATAAAATATAGGGTATTCCATAAAAGAAAATACAAGTTTATGTCGTAGTTCTTTTGTTTTGAGCGCAATCGTTTTCTAAGTGCCAATTTCAAATTCAGCGATAGAAGTTACGCCAATCTGCTTTTTTCGTTTTTTTCAAAAATATAGGGAAGGTCAAAAAGAAGGCCCTGTTCAGTCCTCGTTGGATAACCCTGTACCAGGCTACCGTGCGGCAAAAGTCATGCTTACAAAACACTAAGACTTTTTTATGAGTGTTTTTTACGTTTTGTACTACATTTCCTGAAATATGCTTGATATTGTACAATAACACCCAAATTGATGTAAAAAATATACCCATCTTAAGTCAAATATTTCTAAATCAACTAACTTTATCGTCTCTGTATAAGTATACCTTTTCTCTCTAAAAAAGGCAAAAAAGTCATATTTTTTCACTGACAAGAAAATATGAGCCTTTTCAAAGCATCAAATGTGCCGTATGTAGCGCCCTCTTTTCGGTACGATAAAATTCACGCCGGATTATCTTCTCTCGCCATAAAATAGAACAGTACATTATTATTCCCGTTTTTATGCACGATATCTCTGTTAATATTGACTGTCGGACTTACAAAGTTTGACTGTGTGATGTCTTGATGAAATTATTATCCTTACTTTACATACCATATCACACCCGCTCTGTATATACTGGTTTCCGCACCTGTCCGGTACTCGTGATTTCTAAGGTTTATTTGAATTTAGGTAGTATGGTCAGTATTGATTGGGTACTTAGCGGATGTTAATATTCTTTAATACGGGATATATCAGTTCACGAATTTCGGGGTTTTATTTCCTTAGAACATTACAGACTGAATTGCAATAATTTTGTGCCAGGATTTCACTGTTGCTCTATGTCTCATTACTTTTGGACCACCCCGTACATAAGAAATGTTTATTTTAATGATATAACAAGACTTTATATACGTAACTAACTAAAATACGGTAAATAGATACATAAAATGTTTTAGTGCCATAATTACAGTCTACACCGCCTTCAAATATCCAATTTAAAAACGTTTCTGTCGAACCAAAGTTTTAATCTCTTTTAAAAGCAAACGAAAAATAAAACTTTTTAATGCCACTAAATACAGATATATGCTTTTACTTTAACTGGAATAAGGCAATAAAATTCTTTACTATTATGTTAGTATTTCCTCTTAAATCCTGTCTTTAAAAAAGAAAAGTCATAAAAGGCCAATACCACTGTGGACGTTCCGGGCGCAGCAGTGTCCAGAATGATAAGGGCTCTGGATTCGGAATTAAATGTGGACTAAAATCCTCGATTTATGGCTACGAAATTAAGTTTAAATCGCTATCCAAATACGGGTTAGTTGACCAAACCATTTAACTTTAGTGCGGATTTGGAACAAAAGCTGGAATATATAGTATTTATTTAAGGTGTACATAATCCCTGGAGAAGTACGTGGTGTATCCTGGAGCTCGGTTGGTGCAATGGTCAATTAGTTGCTAATATTTAGTTCCGTGATATTGCCCATATTGTAGATGGAGTAAATACAGGTTAATTCAATGTCTAAAAAGAAACGAGAAATTATTGTTTTTGGCGATTTTTTATGGGCTATGACTTTATTACACGCTAGCTTACTAGGTATAGTTGATAATAGTGTAGTTTTGATGTAATGATAACACCGGCACACAAAATAAAAAAAGTGGTCTGTACATTTAACCAGACCCTTCTATCTATACGTATTTTGATGCGCTGAATCCAAATCCGAAGTCCGTTTGGCCCGTATATCCTCAAAATTTTGAGTAAATTGCGAAAAAACGCTGAAAATGACTAAAAATTGCGAAAAATCGCAGTTATGAAAATGAATAAAATTTTATTGAACTAGATCAAGTATGTTTCTTATGTATTTTGATGCGCTGAATCCAAATTCAGAATCTGTTAATCTCGATCATTCATATATTTATCAAAAATCGTAAAAAGTAGCAATGAAGTAGCAGAAAATAGCAAAAAATAGTACTGTTCTAACGTACCAATGAGGACTTTTATTACGCACGTGGTAGTGCTTTCTTGTAACATTATACTCTACAGAAGTCAAGTTATGCACTAATGTAGAGCTGAAGTCGCTTGATGACGACGCCTGCGGGCCTGCTTTCTCACCCTGACCAGACGCCGATACTGGGGTTCCGAATCCCTGCATCGTAAAGCACTTATCGCTTGTGCCTGGCATGACGGCATACACGCCGTTAACCCAGGACTCTGCCAGACGGTCTGTTGCCCACCGTCACCACGAGGTGCCGTGCAGGTGCCCTGGTTACAGGCACAAGCAATCAGTCCTCCGAAGTTGAATTGCAATTTCTAGCTATTTTTAGCAGTTTTTCGCAATTTACTCAAAATTTGGATTGTGTGTACGGGCCAAACGGACTTCGGATTTGAATTCAGCGCATCAAAATACATATAGATAGATGGGTCTGTTGAAATGTACAGACCACTTTTTTTATTTTGTGTGCCGGTGTTATTAATACATGAAACATGAGTTAGGTTAGGTTAGTTATATCTAGAGACCGGATTTCAATATTACATGACGAAAAACCCGGGTCGAACTCAGGTAAATAAAATGAAATTAATATTAGATTTTGTCAGGTTGTATTTATGAATTATTACTTGGGGGGATATTGTTACTTTTAATATTTAAATTTTTTAATAAAATCTTGTACTTAGGCTTAGGATTTAATTTAAAACATATTTTATATTTATGTTTTTGGTAGAAAATGATAAACAAGGTATATTTACTCTAACGCAAAATAAAGTTTTCCCATTTTTGTGCTTCCTGTCTAAGGAATTAAATTTTTCATAAGGTGAATCTTATTTATTTTACAAACAAAAACTTGTACTAAAAGTGACATTTTTGCCAATCTTGCAAAATTTGGTATATTTGTCCTCTTCTAGACCCTATCCGCGGACATACTGTATATGAACCTGATAAAGACATATAACACCTGCCTCCCCGATACTGGTTAGTAGCCTAAAGGTGCGTACAGACATGCAACAGAACACCGTCGCGTATCAAGTCTGGACGCCACCCCGCAGCAGCGTAACAATGCAACACCGTAACATCACAGCGTCCCATCAGTTGTCGGTCTTTTGCCGTCGCATCAAAGTAATGTTACGCGCAATCGACCGGCGCGTCGCGTGGCGAGTACAAACATGGCTCCATAATGTTGGGCGCTGATGGTACGCGGCGATGTTCTGTTGCAGCTCAAAACCCAACGACACCGCATCATCGGCGCGTAACAAGATATGCTGCGCTGCGGTGTTGCACTACGGTCTTCTGTTGCATGTTTGTATGCACCTTTAAAAAGTGATCAGACCACTTAACTTTTAAAACGCAATCTCAAATTTGAGGTTCAAATGTAGACTTTTAAAAAATCGACTATGTTGGAAACATTATTTGGGTCTCCGGTGGCAGAGTTGATACGGCACCAGCTCTGCAAACGAGAGGCGCGGGTTCGAATCCCGCTTCAACCATGGATACTTTGTGATTGTTAATTGGAAGGTGGTAGAGGATCTCTTCCACGACCGAGGTGGTACCAACCCACACATCCTCTTAAAGGGCTGGTGAAGTCCGTACGGATGTTTCCAGCTCTGGATGTGTGAGTCGGATTTCCCCAGTACACCCACGGTACATAGTACTTAGATTTCGGTCTTCGTGGACTGTCAGAACATAAAAATAGTTATTTTTGTATCTGGGGCGCGAAATGCTACTTTAGTGATCGAGATCTAATTTTTTTAACGAGGCGCAGCCGAGTTAAAAAAACAGTCGAGATCACTAAAGTATTTCGCGCACGAGTTGCAAACAAAATTTTTTCTACAAACGTCAAAATATGTATACTTTTATACAGGGTGTTACGGGTCTGGTTGAGATAAGGTCGGTGCGTAATTTTGAGTTTTTCGAAAAAATTTTGGTACCTATCGATTCGTTTTTTAATTCTCTTTTCAAAAAAGTGAGGATTATTCAAACATTAAATTCCTTTGATAGACACAGATCCGCTGGCCAACGTATAATTTACATGCTGTGCGCGAAATGGCTATTTCGCACACTACTTCGCGCACGCGGGGTCATAGTAACAGGAAAATGAAAAAAAGTGTCACTTCGCATATTGTTATCAATGCGCGAACCTTGTCATTTTTTGACGTTTGTAGAAAAAAACATTTTTTTCTTAAATTAGAACTAGAGGTTTCAAAAAGCACTTTACTAGTTCTTCTAAAAACAAAATTCTAAAAAAAGTCTAATTTGTCATCCTTTGTACGATTTAATAAGCTTAATACCGGGCCACAAACTTCGCACATAAAACAGTTTGGGAGTGGCTCATTTATAGCCAAAAAAAGCTTAGCCAAAGCCTACGTCTTTAATAAAAATCTAAGTGGATTACATTGCATGCGGGCAACGCCTTTGAAAGTTTTCCCTAATTGTTAATAGCAGTTTTTCGATTAGTGAAAATACTCCGTCTAAATTTAATCACACAAAGTTAATCTGAAGCAGTAAAAAATGCCGTAAAATTAAAGTGAATGTGACTTTTTGAAGAAAAAAAAATTAAGTAATATTTACTCCTTCCTAACACGAACTTCTTTTTTTAAATAATTAATTAAGATTCCTGTTTGCTTTTGTCAAAAACTTCTAGCACCTAAAAGTAGAAAATCAGTGTGGCTTTTAATGCTTCTTTCTGTAGCAAGTTTGTGCTCGACTTGTCACCTTCAATTAACAAATCAGTCATAGTAGGTTCGACTAATTTTTGTTTGCTGGGGACGATTCTGTTACGAAAACAATTTACAGATAGGCAGTGTCAGCCCAGGAAAAGTCCGCCATGTTGTGCAAGTTTACACAGATTTATTTAAGTTTGTTCAGGATTTTTTGTTACAGAAAAAAAATCTCGATCAAACTAAAACAAATCGAGGTAAACCTGTAGTACAGCATAGCGGACTTTGCGTTTGGTGCCCTGGTAGTGCCAGCAATGCTCACACTGGTGCCATTACCCGCAGCAATTCTACATAGAATTTCCTTGATAAATTGAAAAATGCTTCCATTGAATTGCGCCACAATTCCTGAAATCAAGCGGATTCATCCATATTTTGGATGTTGTGTGAATAGAACTTGGTTTTAGTTCTGGTTCTGCGGAAGAAGTAAACAAATAAATGCTAGAGCTACAGGGCACATACTGCCACGCGGGGTTAAAAAAATTCTTGAAGGTGCTCGGTACTATCAGATTTGGCGCTTTATCGCAAAATTAGACCAACTATAGTTAGTTTAGTGTTTTCCCTCATATTTTCTGTCAGGAAAAAAGCATAAAACATATCTTATTAGTTTGGTAATATAGCATTTTCACTCAAGTTTTATGTAAAAATATTAACGGCCCTTCCTAGTCTAAAGTACAATAAAAAAGGATTTTTGGAATAATTTTCTGTCCGTTAAAGGATTAAACAAAACGGGTTTGAGGGTTTCTATATTTATTAAGCAATATTTAAATACTATATATATATATATATATATATATATATATATATATATATATATATATATATATATATATATATATATATATATATATATATAATAGCGACGAAGGCGCTTAATAGCATGAAAAATGGTAAAGCAGCACGCAATGACAGTGTGATAGTCGAACTAATCAAATATGCAGGTACACTAACATGACAAATCCTAGCAAAAATCTACAATATCCGCCTAAGATGTAGAGGCTTTTTATGGCATTACGTAAATCCGGATCTACTCCTCTCTTTTCAGGTATTTTCCATATCCAGGCTCTTGGGAGAGTGTCGAAAGATTTTTCTAGATCTATTGCGCATAAATATAGCTTTTTGTCACCAGTTATTACTCTTTCCGTAATTTGTCTTAGACAAAAGGTCCAGTCTTGTGTTGATCTTCCTTGCCTAAACCCAGCTTGATTTTCCTGTAATGAATTTTCTACCCTCTCTCTCGGCCTTCTTTCCAGTATTCTTTCGTAGACTTTTCCTGCCGTAGTGAACAGAGATCTGCCCCTGTAGTTGTTGCACTGGGTGTTATCTCCTTTTTTATGTACCGGAAATACCGCAGACAGGCGCCAGCCTTCTGGGATTGTCCTCTTTTGCCATGACATATAATCCCTAGCAATAGTTTTGTAGCATTTTCTCCCATAAATTTGACCAATTCCGATTAGATCTTGTCTATTCCTCCTGCTTTTCCCGTTTTCTATATTGCTCCAACTACTTCATCCGGGTTAATGTCTGTTTTAATAATATTTGTTTCTTCTTCCATTTCTTGTTCTGTCTCTTCCTCTGTACTTGTTAAAATATAAAATAGTTCTTAATAATGTTCCATCCATCGATTCTTTATTTTTGCGTCTGTTATCATCAGTTTTCAGTTTTTATCACATTCTTCGATGTAGTTTTACTTCTGTTCCTTCGTGTTTTCAGCGTTCTCTATAACAACTTTTTTCCTCGGTTTTCCATCTTGTATCCAAAGTCTTCCCATTGCTTTTGCTTTGCTTTCTTGATCAATAATTTTACTTGTGTTCTCGTCTCTTTTTAGTTTTTGTTATCTTTTTCAATTCCAGTCATAATAAATTGCTTCCATCTTTTCTCCTTTCCATTAACTTCTTTCTTAATTTTGTCGTTCCACCATAGAGTGTGCTTCTTTTTTTGCAAATCTTACTAGTCCACAAACTTTTTTTGCTGCCTCTAACAGTGTTTCCCTAAATATTTTCCACAAGTCTTCCAGATCATGTGTCATTCTTCCTTGTTTTTCTGCTAGTAGTCAACGTCATGCATATACTTTTCCTGGTATTCTATCTCTTGTAATTTATAACATCTGGTATTTATTAATTCTCTATTATTTTCATTTTCAGCTATTTTTCTTCCATTTATTATTTTTATTTTGACAAAGTAGTGATCTGAATCGTAACTTCTTTTAACTCTCACATCTCTTATTGTTTGAAGGTCTGACTTTTTTATTATTATTACTTGATCTATTATAGATTTTTCATACCTACTTTTAACCTCTCTTGTGATCTTATGTACGTTTTTGTGTTGAAAATATGTATTTGTTACGTTGTCGTTTATTTTACAGAATTCCACCAACATTTTTCGTTCATGTTTTCAGTTTCTTCTACATATCTACCAACTACTCCTTCTTTCTGCAGTTGTTTCCCACTCTCCCAATCAAGTCTCCTATAAGATAGTATTCCTCTTTTTTATCGACTATTTCTTGTAGTTCCGTCCAGAACATTTCCTTTTTGTTTTTTTATCATTCTCGTTTGGACCCTATACTACTACAATTGTTATATCTTCCTTTTCAGCCTTTTACCACTTTATCGTCATAATTCTTTCGTTTATATAATTCCAGTCAAGTAGTTGGTTGTCTTTATTTCTATGTGTACATGTATTTTTTTAATGGATAATTGTATACCTTCTACACGACTCGGGTAGCTCGAAAGTAAACATTAAAAGTATTTCTTATATGCATTTCTGTTCATCCATAATGCCACTCAACTTTCTTAATAAAAACATCTTTCTTAAACATATTTCACCAAAACTTTCAGAACCGTTTCAAATTAAATTCTAATTTAGGCACGCAAAACTTTTTCATAAAAGTCTCATTGCGTCTAATAGCAAACACATAACTTTCCATTAACTTAATTAACATGAGGGGTGTAAACTTTTCGAGAGGTTTAGTGGTTTATCTGAGTTTCAATAGAGTAAATAATATTAACAATTTCGTATAACAAAAGTTTTGTCAGTTTAAAATGTCTAAAACGCCTGTTTCGCGGCTCTAAAGCGGTTTTCTAACACGGATTTTGGATTGTGTTGTGTTTAAATGATTACAGAGTAAGATTCTGTTAATTTGCCTGTCACTTGTAATAACTAGCACGATTATTTACAGACTTGTTTCATAAAAGTGCTTTCCTAATTGGAAGCCCTAAAAATCGAAGACAACCAGAGCGCATATATACATGTTTCTGAGTCGAGAGAGTATAAACAATGTAACACCAAGATGGCTGCCTAACATGATTTCACCAGGACAGTATTAGGTTTACTTTTAAGTTAAGACAATGCGATGTACTGAAATCAGTTTGTTTTTTAACGACAAAGACATTTTTTTACTTAAATGCTATTTAGATGTAGGCAATTAAATATCAAATTCAAAATCGTATTAGATAAATCGATTTGCGGAGCGTTGGTTGGTTCTTAATTTTGACCAATAAATTTAATAGAAGTTCTGTAGGGCTTTTGTAACACAAATAGAATAACAATGTAGCTTTTTATTTTTTCAAAAATAATTTTGATTAAAGTGCTAGATATTACTGAACTTAAAATGCTTCTAAAATATAATATTAAACAAAAATTTCGCACACAGACTTATCAAGTATCAAAGTAAATATGTACATATTAAAGACATTTAGGTTGGCCTTTTGTTCTCAAGCTGAAATGAGCAAGCAATTATATACAAAACAACTCTCCTGGAAAACTGAACAATGTTTTTGATTCTATAGAAAAGAATTCGTCCGGAATTTGTCCGGAAAAGCATGGTGGGTAAGTTACTTACTTAGTATAAGTAAATTTTGTAAAAAAAATAAAATTGTTTTTTTAAATATCAATGCAAATACAAATTTTATTTTTTTACACCCTGTATTATATTAAATTTGACGGGTAATAAGAATTTATGGTAAAAGGCTAAGGGGTAGTTTCATACAATGAATTAATCAACAATATGCGAAAAAATTGCAAAGCTTACTGCGAGGTAGTTTTTTCTTTGATCTTATAGTATTTAAAATGTTAAGAATTAAACTTTCAGAAAGGGTTAATTTTAAATGATTTGTTTCGTCTGCTACTAGATTTATCTTACAGTTTATATTACCTGCTAATTAATAGTTCAAAGATGATGGAGGATATTAATCATGCTCTTGTTTCTTGACAGCAAACTGCTTAAGGCAACCGACAAAAAATATCCTTTAGCTTGACCCAAACGGACGTCCGGTATTGACTTGAAAGAGCGGACCAAATGAACACCACTTTTATGTGGAATAAAGTCAAATTATCTTTTATTTATGTCATTGAGAATAACCAGTTTTTAACAGATCTGGTTGTAAACAATACTCAAAAATAGTTTTAAGTTAAGTTTCATGAATCATTACGAAATTTTTTTTAATTTGGGACCATTTCTATTTTTAAATAACAGCTAAATTACCGGTCGTCTATGCAATCGTTCGTTCAATCTTAACGGAGAGTCGTTACATGTGACTAAGTTTTTCGAGGTAACATTAAAGTAAGAAAAACTTGACTTTACGCCTCAGATAACATTGTTCAACGCTCGCGCATATTCAAAGCAGTTACTTCCCTGTTTAAGAATTTAAAACTCTTTCTGTAGTAATAATACTATTTCTCTATTTTTGCTTATATTCAGATAATTAACAAAGAAAACATTTTTATGTAGAGTTGTGTATTTTATGAATTTGTTTGCCAAATTACACAATTACACAAACATTTTTAAATTTTCAGTGCTGCTTGAAATGAGAAAAACCATTTTTGCTCACATGTTTATAAAATGCTCAACCACCGCTAGGCGAAATTTATTTTTACTTTCTGTTTGTTCTAGAAAAATATAGAGATAAAATTGCACATTTCATCGCAGGGTGAATATAGGTGGAAACCTGGACAGAAAATGTAATTATGTGGGCATATACACCGCAGGCCTACCTGGTTCTATTCCAGTGCTGTACGAATAAAAAATGAAAAGTACACCTTTGTGTGTCTGTGATTGTCAGCACGAATAAAGCGAGTGTGGTGTATGCGTGTTATGTGAAGGAAGGTTGTAGAGGAATTCTTTCTTGACCGAGGAGGTGCCACCCTACACATTCTCTTAAAGGTCTTTTAAAATCACTATAGACATTTCCAGCATTTGGTTGGTGAGTCGGCTTTCGGCCAGTTTATTGATTCTAAAAACAGACGAAACTTGTTCAATCAAATTCATATTTAACTTATCAAAAATACAAATTGCTACATTCGAATTTTAACATCTATAATTTGGATTACAAAGAATTTTGACTTGATAGTTTAGCAGATTTTATCAAAAGCTTGGAGTAGCAGGCAAACGCTACAACAAGTGCCTCACGGAATGTAAAATCCCATCTATCTGGAGGAATGCCAACATAAAGATGGTGCGCAAAAAGGGAAACAAAGCAAATCTCTCAAACTACAGATCCCTGTCTGCTGTCCCACATTTATAAACTCTTTACAAAAATACTAACAAAACGTCTAACCAACAAACTAGAACTTTACCAACCAACGGAGCAAGATGGTTTTAGGGCAGGGTTCGGGACAAATGACCATCTACAAGTAATCAAGACACTGATTGAAATATTTCGAGTACAATAAACCACTAGAGCTCATCTTTACTGACTACGAAAAGGCTTTTGATTCCATCAATCAACATGAACTGTTAAAAGAAATCGCAGGTTGCCAAACAGATTCCAGATACTCCCAAATTATACAGCAAATATATGATAATGCTATAGCAGTAATACAACTCCATGAAGGTACTAAGAAGATTAACATCTATACCTATCGAGGCGTACGGCGAAGAGATTCAATTTCCTCTAAACCCTTTACCTCATACTGCAATACCTATATGTTTAAGAGACTGAACTGGGAAATTTTTAAAATAAATATAGACGGAGACACGCTGAATTACTTGCTCTTCGTCGATGACACAGAGGTGGTCTCGTCAATATCAGAAGCTCCTGGAAAGATCGGGCTAAAGATCAACACAGTTGCTTTGACCAATTTGATCCCATCAGCACCTTTTCAGATCAGTGGTCCACTCCGGTAGATCAAGTATCCAACTATAAATACCTCGGACATGAAATACGCCTCGGCAAAGACAATTAAACCTGCGAGTTCGAAAAACTAATAACACTGGCTTGCGGTAAACTTGGACAAGTCTTTAACTTCAACATACCCACATGTCTTAAAAGAAAAGTCTATGACCAGTGTGTTCTTCCACTGATCACATATGAATCTGAGACTCTGACGCTCACAAGAAAGACTGCCAATAAATTAAAAGCCCAGCGAGCCACGGAACGAAGAATGCTCGGTATCACTCCAGAATCCCAAACCAACAAATCAGGAAGAAGTCAGGACTAGCAGACGTTACTGAGAGAGTCACACCGCTAAAGTGGAGCTGGGCAAGCCACGTGGCAAGGATGCGGTAGATGGACAAAGAAAATATTGGAATGGCGTCCTAGAGAACGAGACGCTCAAGATCGGCGAAATTGAAGCACTTTAATTCAGGCCTATATCCAGCTGTGGATCCCACAGGGTGCTTGATGATGATGATGATGATGAAGTAGCTGGTTCCTTAGATCATTTGCTTACTGTTCAATAACCCTTCTCTGGTTAATTTACGAAAGAACTTTTTCCTTTTAGTCATAAGCTATTGGACAGTGTTTTTTATTTGACATCTGTCAGCAATTATTAATACTATTCATTCAAAAGGGCACTATAATTTCTGTGTATTTAATAAAAAAGATTCTTGTACTCGTACACATGCTCAAAAACAATTTTAGTCGATATCAAAAATCTACTAATCGACTAGAAAGATTTAAGATTCCCCTACAGAATTGATGTAACTCAATTACTGTAGAGAATATTACCATACAGTAACTAAATGTCAGTTTCACTAATGCAGTAAGATAGTAAGTACTTTAGAAAAGTTAACTTGTCTCAGGAAGTAAAACCAATTTTCAAGCAACCTATATTTTATGAAGTGTCAGCACGTAACTTGTCAACAAACATAAAAATATTGTATCTAAAAATTATTTATCACCTCTGTCTATATGATCAAGTTTGTTTCCCAATATATTTTTGTATTATATCATAAAACTGGAAATATTCCACAAAAGTGTTTAACGATTTTTCTCCTTTACAGATCCAAATCTCGTTCTTTTTCCTAAAATATAATTGTAGTATTAGAAGAACCAAAGGGTTTTTAATAACGACTTTAATAGCGACAGCATAAAACCTTGTCAAAATCTAGTCGACCAGATAGAAGATCTTAATGTAAACCTGTAACAATATTAATTTTAATCCTTTTTAACCAATCCTCGTAAATGTTTGAGAAAATAAATACAAGCATTAAAATAATTTGAAAAGTTCTTAAAATATCCTATTAAAGTTAAAAAAATGATAAAACGTTTTCAAAATACACGTGACGCATAACACTCAACCAAAGACCAAAAATAAAAGCTATACCTGCGATGGCATTAGCCAAGTTAAAAATAATCGACATTTTGATTTTCGGATAATTGAAAACTTCGATTTCGAGTGATTCATAAAGAGCAAGAAATATTTTTAACTTGCAAGTATTCTGCAACGTATTGAAGAAGGTTAACTTTGCTGAATTAAACTGCATCATATTGAATAAATAAACCTTGGGATTAACCTGTCATTTGGGATGTTGGCACTTCTTGCGCGATTAATTGAAGTACGAGTTTATTTAAATTTTTGGATTTTATTAATACACTCAAATAGTAAAATACTTTAGAATAAAATAGCATTTATGTGTAAGAAACTTTAAACCAAAATTAACTTAATCAAAAGTCCAACTTCAGAAACCATAAACAATGAAGCAAAAGTAAAAGCTAAAAATGATAAAAATCAGCAATTTTTTACTCCGAGCTGAACCCATAAGTAACAAGACGAGAAAACATCGGTTTTCGTAGTCGTAATAGGTATGCTGTCTAGTATGAATTATTCGTTGCAGCGTGGTACAGGTAATATAATTTGAACTATATTCCGGTTATTAACATAATTCATAACCTAATAATGAGATTTTTAGAATAATCTTATTCTGCATTTCAATAGAAGATAATATCTGTAACTCACGCCTAATAAAAGTGGCCAGTATCAAGAACATAGGATCCAAAATGAAGATAAGCATGAAATTTTGGTTATTGATTACCTAAATTAAACAG
This sequence comes from Philopedon plagiatum, assembly GCA_963971165.1. NCBI lineage: Eukaryota > Metazoa > Arthropoda > Insecta > Coleoptera > Curculionidae > Philopedon > Philopedon plagiatum. Next base: position 22,302,739 of record OZ020190.1, read on the forward strand.
TGAACGCTGCTTTTAATTAGGTTTCCAAATTTTTCTCCTTTTTGATTTTTGTTCAAGAACAGCAGAGTCGTTGATATAAAATAAATAAAAAAATTTTGCTGTAACTTTCCGGAGAGATATAAGATCTATCTATTACAAGACATATATCGTGCAAAATATTTTTAGAAAGTTAGTTTACAAAGATTGCAGCTTCCGACTTTATCAAGATATAACTTTTATTTTATAGTTGTAAAGTTACATCTTTCAAGTTGGTGTTACAACATTATATACTTTTCAAAAACTGGCGCCGGGACAGAGTTCCGCCTTAAAAGTTTGAGTCTCTAACAAATCCTTCATATAAAAATTGTAAACTAAATGTAAATAAAATTAGTCTTTGGATTATTATGTGCTCTTGATAAAAAATAAAAGATAGCGATTCCCTTTGAAAATAATATTAATATTCCAACAGTCTTAGGCTACCTGAACTACTTGCCTTTTAATCTTAAATGCATGTTCTATATTATTACCATCAACAGAGTAATACAACCCCAGCTTACACTGGCACATTGTGAAAACAAGAAAATATATATGCCATCTTATGAAGAATTAAGTTCATCAAAAATGTTTTAAAGACAAATATATTTTAAATATTAATGGTCAACACGCTCTAAAGGTACAGAATAACTGTTACCTTGGGCTTTACTAAAAAGATTTAAAACTTTGTACTGGTTTAAAATCAGGTCTTTAAAATGGTTGACTAAATTTGAATACATTTTTTTCCGTTGTTAATAAATCATAATTTAAAACTTGAGTTATCGTTTTCTACGATTTATTTGGTTTCCAAATGATTTTTATCTTAAAACTTTTTGTTGACTCGAATTCATTTTTAATATTGTGGACAATACATACTCAAATTGTCTTTCTCTTTACAGATTTGCAGAAAAACATCTAAAATACGTTCATAGTATAAAATTTAGTTGTCTTATTCTTTTGCAAATTTATACCTCCTGTTGTTAAATAAGATGATCTTAATAATAGTGACTCTACTAATTAAGGTTTTGATATATTCTGACTTATAGCATATTTTTTCTATTATTACTTTATTTTAGCTTTTTCTTTTATAATACATTAAATCGACGCTCTCAGCGAACAAATTTGTAACTCGTTTTTCGTTACTTTTCAGTAAAGCGAAAAAGTTCAAAAAAATTTCTAGATCGTATTACAAAAATAATTAAAACTTAAGGTTTTTTAAACCTTATATTTATGAAAATATAAGGTTTAAGGTAGGTATATCGAATATTTTTATGATCTTATATCAGTATATTTTTCATGCATCAAAGTTGTAACTAACACATACGACTTTGTTGCAGTCTAGAAAATAATTGATTTTAAAATTTCATCATCTTAGTATAAGGGATAAGGATAAGGAAGAAATACGAAATTTATGTAAATTTTTTATTTAATCTAAATTGACAAAGTTGACAACTGCAAGAAAATTGGTATTTTATTCTGAATGTAACGAATCCGGTACAACACTATCACAATATTATAAATTATTGTAATAATTGTGATAAATCTCTGGTACAGCCTCAGAGCTGCAAAGGATGTTTAAATCTTTATACTTAGCTTTTGAAATGGGAAGTGGACCAGTGTAAACCGACGTCGGTATAATAGAAGGTATTCTTGCTGAGTTTTTTTTGACTGTCTGATGGTAGTATGTGCGTTCCGTTTTTCTCCTAAAACAATATAGTGGTTGTTTTCTGATAAAAGATCGTACTTTATAATAATTTGGAATTTTGATTTACAAATACCTTATTTTGTGCCATTTGATTTTCTTGTTGTTAGAACCAATATCAAAATTATTTTGTTTGTTTGTTAGCTGTTGAAAATTGAGAATCTTGCTTTGATCTAATTATGTTACTGCATTCTGTCTACCCGATGCTTTGGTGCATCTTATTATTGTTATTCACTGCTCAGGTACATAAACAATCTGATTTCTTTTACGCCTTTCAATGAGGGCATGAATTGAGTCTCCCTCATTTTGAGTTTGTCTTACTTCATAAAAAACGCGAGTAATGTTAATATTAAATTTTTATACTGCATACACGTACATACAAAAAACTATTCTTTCTCTGTTCTGTCCCGCGCAGTTGTCGGAATCGAAACGAAAATCTTTGAAACCTTCTTTACTTTCATTTCAATAAATATGTAGCACTACTGATTTCATTGGCACCTTTTTTGACGATGGTCTCATCCCAGGTATAACAATAACCATTGCTCTTTCCTACGTCACAAATAATAAAATTGTAAACCGAAAATTTTCTTCTGCTGTAAAATAAATATACCGCAGACATAGGTGTCGATAAAACTTTTTGCAAACTAAAGAGCTACTTTGTTGAGCAAGTATTTTATGTTTACATTTTAGTTCTCTGACAGTAAATTAAGATGCTAGGTATCTTCAGAATATTTCTTTTCATTTCTAGCTCTAGCATAATGTGAATATACAAAGGGAATTTTAAAAATATGCATTCGAACAGTTGTAGACAATAAACGTTTTGACTAAAACAGAGCAGTAACTCAACATCTATGTTAGGTCTATGGTGTAAATTTTAGTTGGAAGAATGCTGCATCTCTTTTAATGTCTTTATTACGAAAAAACTGCATAAAATACTTAGTACTAAGAAAGACATTACAATAATTTTAAATTTGAAATTAATGTACCAAGTTAAAATACTTTTTTGTTAAACTGGGTTTTTGCTAAACTATTAGTTGTAGAAATACCTCTTTGATATTGCCATGTTTGTTTCTTCTTGCTAAGTACGCCTCTGTTTAAAACTCAAAATATTGAGTTACATCCTTGGTCGTTGGGGCGTGTGAAAATAAAATAAAATGTCAATCATATAGAGGACAGTAAGTTGTGAAGAAGATAAAAAAAATTGTATGTCGTACTTGTAACAGTAGTGGTAAAATTTGTTAAAAGTATATTTATATTTTTTTTCTTTCCGAATTCATGTAATATCAAAAACTATTCACAATAGTTTTTGATATTACATGAATTCGGAAAGAAAAAAAAATATAAATATACTTTTAACAAATTTTACCACTACTGTTACACGTACGACACACAATTTTTTTTATCTTCTTCACAACTGTCCTCTATATGATTGACATTTTATTTTATTTCCACACGCCCCAACGACCAAGGATGTAACTCAATATTTTGAGTTTTAAACAGAGGCGTACTTAGCAAGAAGAAACAAACATGGCAATATCAAAGAGGTATTTCTACAACTAATAGTTTAGCAAAAACCCAGTTTAACAAAAAAGTATTTTAACTTGGTACATTAATTTCAAATTTAAAATTATTGTATGGTGATAAAATTTGAATCAAAGAAATGACGTATTTTCTTGTATAAAGAATAATAGTAGTTTCGTCAATCGCGATTAAGAATCAATGCGATTTTTTAAATAAAAACCGGTAGACCGTGGATTAATTCCTTTAAGCTTTCTCTTCGTCCTTACCTAATGCAAAATTTCGGATTGTCTAATTTGTAACAGTTAATCATATATGTAATTGTCGTAAGTTTTCACACTGCGTTGCAGGATTGCAGGAATATAAGAATAAAATATAACTTTCTAGACAAAACTTACAGTACAGTACAAAATATTAGTTTGATAACGTGTTTCGGTAGATCAAAACTATAAGTTCAGATTCACTAAGAAGGTTTACGATTTAGTACTGGTTTAAATTGAGGTATTCTAGTTAATCAGTTATATTTTCACGGGTTTTTGTCCTGTCATTATTAATAGGTCGTCATTAAAAACATGAATTATTTGGATATTTCAGCGATTTGCTTGGTTCTCGAATGATATTCCTCTTGGATTCCTCTTGGTCTGCTAGAATAAGTTTGGTTCTATTATTGTCGAAAGTATGTACCAAAATTGCCCTTTTCTTTATAAATTTGCGGAAAACCTCAGAAACAAATTCATAGTCTGAAACTTATTTGTCTTATTCTCACACTTGTCTGTTTAAAACTTGTCAATTTAGACCGGACTAGCGTTGGAGAATCTGGCCGTAATTGTTTAAAACATGGAATATAAAATATTTCAATATTTTGATTTTTTCCTTCATTATAAACATGGATTAAATTAAAAATAATATTTTAGTTTTCGGAAACAACAAATCATTTACGAAAAGTCAAAGTCATAACTGCCTAGTTAAATGGTTTACTTAAATAGTAGGTTTGTACAAGTTCAAAATTTTTCCTTAGTCAGTGTGAAACACTAATACGGCTGTGTCGCCCTTGAACTTTAATTCTCCTAATTATTCGTAGTTATAATGTAAACACATCTGTATTTATTATTTTAATTAAATTAGCCAACTTTCCGGAAACTTCCATTGGCTTTAAGTAATAATATTTACACATGTAAATGTCTAAGTTCCTGTAACCATATTAACGCGCTTCGTTAGTTGAGAATTATTTCTAGAGAACGAACTTTTCTCTTTGCCTAACGAGTTATATTCCCCTTTAAACATAATACTAATTACCATTATTGTCGTTAGAGTAAAACGGTGTTTCTGCAGCAAAACTTTCGGCTGTTATAGCGTGAAAGTTATTTTAATACTATTTTAATATTACGGAATTAATATCCGAGGATCGTCAGAAAAAGTTTTATGAGCCGTTAAAGTTAATTGCCCGTAAAATAAGGCCGCAAATTTAAATGACAGTCAGTCGTTTTTATAGTACACGTTTTTATTATTATTTGGCTTTTATGTGAAAACTATTAAAAAAAAAAGAAAAATTCTAATATTCAACTTTAGTATGATCGTTATACTGGAAAACCTATATCTAAATAAAATAAACAAATACAAAGTCAGAGTCTCAGTAAATATAATTATAAATAGGACATAATAGGACATCATCAGACCTTAAATTTACTGATTAAAACCAGGAAAATAGTATGAACAATACCAACATATAAATGACTATCACTCGTTTATATGTTGACTCTCAGTTTATTCGCCCTGTAGAAGGGCATCATTAGATCTTAAGTTGAAACTTTAAAACCAGAGAGATAATATAAACAATAACTGCACAATATTTGCATGTTTTTATGATTTATGTTATTTCTTTGGGTTTGATCTTGTAATTTATGGTCTGATGATGCCCCATCACATCCCGAGTCACAATATGTAATCTCACTTATAATTATATTTACAGAGTTATATTTATTATTATATTTCCCTTTAATTTGCGTTCGTTTGTTTATATGTATAAATCAAGCCTTTTTAAGTAATATTATAGACGACAGTTTACAAAAACTAGATCTGTTCTTACACAAAGATTAATTGATTATTAGAGAAAATCTTTAAAAATGTATATAAAAATAATTAAAAATATGAAATAATAAGAAGAAAATTAAAAAACAATTATTGTCAGTGAATGTTTAAATCATTTTATAATTTTTTATCATTGTTTTATATTTTAAAAGATTTATTTTTTTCTTGTTACCTTAATAGCTAATATTAATTAATTTCTATCATAAATTTAGCCCCCTTGGATATTTTTAGAGATTTTTCTCTAAAGGCCCAATTAATATATACGGTATTATTTTGTAAGAACCGATACAATTTTCTCAATTTAAGACCAAAAAGTAAAATGTAAATGTAAAAAGTTAAAGTTACTTTTATGTTGACACTACAAGCTAGTGTATTAGCCCCGGGACCTACAGATTAACGTGGACTCCGAACCACGGTCCTCAGAAATACGACACCTAGAGCATGCACCCCCAAGAGCTATCAATCCTTGGTTTCGCGCTATCATTTGATGTCTTTTGTTACCTACCGACTCGGGAGTGTGAAACTGCGCCTTCATCCTACGATCCGATCTCATCCGACCTTTAACCGGCGTGAATAGGACGGTTTTGATGTCGGTTTATTTGATGTGAAAAGCATATTTTATATTGAATTGGTGCCTTTTCGTAGAAATTCCTCCCATGACTTATGACTGATGAAATCAGATAAAAGGGCTTAAAGTAAACTGCTGTTAGTTAAAAGTGTAACTTCCCATGATCTCTGATTGATGAAATCAGCAAAATTGGTTTAAAGTAAAGGTTAGTAGTTTAAGATGTAACTTAATTTTAAAGTTTTGCTATCCCAATCAGAACTGTAATTACAATCTTGCCCTGGCGTAATCCAACTCTCATGGAATATGATAATCTTCGGCATAAGTTTAGCAGGAAATACGTAGCATAACATACTGATATAACTGAAACCGTGTTTGTTGCCTGTGTGTTAATTATTACTCTAAAATCCATTACACAAACTTACTTCGTACAAATTAGATGGGAAAAACTTTCGTCAGTAAATAATATGAAGTGTATGTATATAACAACAATATTGACTACAAACGAGCTATTTACATACACGTTGTGTAAAAATTATATTTTAAAAAATGTTACCGACAGTGTACGGAACATTTTTTTTAGGATTTATTTTATTTTGGTTTTTTCAAGCGCAGTGACTTATTATTTTTAAAATATTATGTTTTTCCTAGCAGAAGTAGCGTAACACCAAAATAATAGATATTTTCAATATGAATCCGTCATAATCATATGGACGTTACCTTTTTTTTGCTTTAATTTCTGATTCTGATTAAAATTATAGAATAAATTGATGTAACACACCCTACATCCAAGCCTCACGATAGAGGACTGCGATTCAAACCTAATTGTTTTAGAGATACTGCGATGATTGCATAAAATTAGATAAGAAACAAAAAATTTAAGGCAAAAGTAAAAGATGACAAATTATAAAAATAAATTTTTAATAGTTTTTTCATGTTTGTTAAAGTAACAATAATTTTTAAATATGTTATTCTTTCATTTAAATTCTGTCCCAAAAATACGTGCTCTTCATAATAAATTGACAGGACTTGCTGATCTTCTTGTTCTTCCTTCCGAAAATTGTATTTTTCAGCTTCTCTCTTATATATCTTCAATGCCACTATATAGCAGAAATCAGTGCGATTTTCCCTACTTTGTTTTTACACTGTTGTTTGGTTCAGCTTTAGCGACATTATGTTTTCCCCTTTAGTTTTAACGGCAGATAGTTAAAATTAAAGGCTGAGAAATTTAATGATCAAAAACAATGGCCAAAACGAATGGTATGTGTGCCATATCAGTTAGTTAGTTTAAGATAAGATAAACTGATTTTAAAAGCATCTTATTAGATCAACTGCCTTTTCACTTTCCAAGACTTCTTCTACTATTCGTCTGCAGGCTTTTGGACGATATTAATAACAAGCGCTGTCAGCTGTAACATTTCGGTTTAAAATTAAGGACAGAACAATTTTGTCGTCGTCGGACAACATAGAAGCAAAAAGTAACATCAATAAAAGGCTCCGTAATACAAAAGGTACCATCCAATTCCTGAATAGTTTACTCCAAGTCCAATCAAACCATAATATATGTTAAGACGATACAAAATTTGAATCTAGATGTAAACAATCCTTATAAATTTCAATATGATAACACTTAGGGAACTCGGTTACTTCCACTGTATTTATTTAGCAATAAATAAACTTGATATATCTACAGAAAATTGATCTAAGTCCGAAATCTAAAATGTAAAGGGTAAAAAGTATGTTACAAACATAAGGTAAAAAACAAGCTTTATTCAACCCCATACACACGTTACACAGATTCGACCGTCCGTACATAGTCATCATTCAAGAGCCTCCTTAAAGAATTCACCAGGTCTATAGTACGTCTTCGCCAGTAGTCATTTTTTAATATCTCTCCGGAATTTTTGCTCATTTTGTATTTGTTTTAGGTTAAGAGGGAGGTGATAAAATACTTTCTTGCTTGGGTATCATAAATAATTGAGTTTTGTATTAGAGCTGAAGCTGGCTGATTGATAACATAAATATGTCTTGTACTGTACGCGGACCCGACAAGCAATTCCATTTTGTATTTTTTATGCATTAAGCATAGTGTATCTCCCCCATTTTATTTAACCTACATAAGTAAACACTTTTCTTTCAATATTCCTAATGTGTATCTTTAGAATATGACTTCACAATGATTGTAAGCCGAAACAATATAAAATCATATTTTATTTGATGTTCGCCACTTCAATAGTTGGCATATAATGCTTTCGTGAAACTTTTACGTCACATATGAGCTAAAAGACGATTTTAGCAAACTACAGGGTAATGTTGCAGAAGTTTTTACATAACAAACTTAGCTTAGCTTTACAGTCTTTGTTAAGATCTTAAGTAAAATGTCTTGTATAAATTAAATTAAAGTCTACGTTGTGCACTCCAAACTTTCCCCGAAATAACCTTAAGTTAAAACTCGTGTCTGGACTATTTAAGTAAGCGATTTGGTTATACCGTATATTCCAAAAGACTTGCGTGTCCCTAAACAATTAGGGAAATACATATTTAGAAGTCTAAACGATTACGTTCCGGCGATAAGTGTTCAACAGTAAATGTCGTGTAAAACTTTATACAAAGTTGGCAACTTTGATACAAGATCAGCAGCTATTTAAATAAAATATTTACACCAAAATTTACTAAGTAGGTTTATTATTTAATATTCGCCTAAATTAAGATCTTCTAGTCGATCAGTTGACAAGTTTTTGCCCTGGCACTGCTAATAGGTCGCAAGTAAAAACGTATGAGTTATTCTAATATTTTACTGTTTGCTAATGATCGATTTTTTCTGGAAACTTGATACAAAAATGAATTTAAAGTTATTATTATAGAAAATGAATGCTTTATTTTCCCTTTCTTTATTAACCCAGACCCAGAATTAAATTCATAGGACCAAACTTAGTTGTATTATTCTTACACGTTTTATTGTTGTTTTTTTCTTTGTATTCGATGGATTAACAGATTTTAAAACGGTTTGTCCGGGGAAGGGGGTGTTAGGACAAAGTAGGCGTGAAACCCCAATTTTCTTCTTGTATTTCTTGAGCCATATTCAAGTATAAAAAACTTTATAACATATTTTTATTAAGAAAAAAATATATATCACCATAATTGATATTTATTGCTAAATTCAAAAAGAAATAATTCAGAAACTTTTTATTCTTAAGAAATAGTTTCTCTTCATGTACTCAATGCCGTTGACGAAAGTGCAGTTACCGCTCCACCTATTAGAGGGATTCTTAAAATGCAATGCGAATTGGGGGGGGGGGGGGCGTTAGGTGGGTCCCCTCATGCACCTATTTTAGTTTTCAAGGCAAGGCGTTTCAAACCAGATTTTTCGGCAAACGGTGCTCTTTTCTAATTATAATACCTACCCGTTCTGTTATGCTAGTTGCGCCACTGTTTGGAATTACTGCATTTTGGCGAACCTTCGTACCACGCGCAGGATGACCAATATGACCATCCTTAAAAAATTTGTATTCTTCAATGTCGTTACCGACGTCGGTGGTTTTTCTATGATTGGAGTCGGGGCGCGACAGAACAGAACTGTTTTTCTTGACAGAATGCCTACATTCCGTAAAATTAAAAAAGTAATTCGTTATGAATAACTAACAAAAAAAATAATACAAGCAGCTCCTAAAAAATAGCAAAAAAGACTCTTTGCATACGTAAGTATTTTGTACGTACCTTAAATAAAGCGTTTGCAATGTCCGTAAGCTTTTTAATGCCATTAAATATTTAGAACCAACTTTCTTCCTAATTTACCCAACCAACATGCTTTACAATATTAAATGATTACACTAAATATTTCGAACCACCGCACCGTAACACTGCTGAAGATTTAATGGGTTTTCTGCCCCTTAGGGAGAAAGTTTAATCCAGTGACCGGTGATTCTTCTCAAGTTTTATATTTCCCTTGAGAATTAAGGACAACAAAAATAAAGTTTTATTTCGGGTCACAATCTAAATTACTCTTATGTTAACATATTAAATTATTTCCGGTTTATAAACAAGGTCAGCTGTATAATTGCAGTATTCCAGTAAATTGAATTAAATAAAAAACGAGAGCAAATTTGTCAAATAAATTAATAGTTCGTTAAATGAACAGTCGCTTTAAGCAGTCCACCTGATGACAGTTGCTTAGTATATAAAAATAATACAGCCCCAATTAAAATAAATTAGGAACGAATATTATTTGCCTTATAACTTGTAACTTCAATAGAAGTTATATTTTCCGTGTGATTCTTAACCGTCATGCCAGTCATAAATCGTGTCCTTTTTTACCTGTTGGCGCAGGGTCGTACCCTCCTTAAATAAGGATTCCAAGAAAAATTAGGTAAAAGAAGAGTGCATTTATTTTACCTAAGAAGGTGTTAAAATAAAATTAAAGCTAGTTTTCTGAAAGCTTCTAAAACGTTCATATGTTAAATTGATAAATATGTATGTACTTGCAAGAAGAAGAAATAAAAATATAGGATTCTTTTGAAAATTCTACAAGTGAGACATGAAAAAAGTTTCATTGGAAACATTTGTCGCCAGACGCAAAACAAATTACAAAAAAAAAAAGTTTATGAGTCGTTAGTGCAAATAGGCTGCAATAAATGCAGTAAAAAAAACAAGCGATATGATAAAAATTCCATTATCCACAGTGCGTGGAATAATACGAAAATCACGGTGAGAGAGAAAGGTTCGATGAGATGTTGGCAAAGCCAAGTGTTTGGTCGAAAGTGAAAAATAACTTATTCGAAGAAAAGTGTACGAAATGTTCCAAGAAAGCATTTTACCCACACTGGATTCCTTACAGTCACGTTTAAACGCCGACAAAACCAATACATTGTGTAGGAGAACTAGGCTCTACAACGTATTGCTTAAGATGGGTTCTAAATACCGGGTAATCTATAAAAGACGAACTACAGGGTTATTATATAAATCAATTTAATAATAGCTTTCAATATAATACAAGACAAAATTATAATTTTTGTCTACCTATACCTTCCTCTAGTCTTGTAAAAAAATCAATTGAATATGATTCTAAAAAGATTTTTAATAAACTTCCTTTATGTATAAAAAATATTTTGATATTTAAAAAATTTTGAAAAGTTGTTAAGAAATAATTATTATTGGAGAAGGCATTTTACTCACTAAATGAGTATTTTGAAGATACTTTGTCATGATCATTTAATTAAATCATTTTGTTGTATTATTAGATTTATTCTATTATTGATTTATATACCTGTTTTATATTTTTAGTTTTTTAGCTTTGTCTATAAAGATGTTATGTCTTTTTGACCATATTTTGATTTGATTTGATTTGATTTATTTTTTTAAAACCTGACAGATGTTAACTTTTTTATTTAAAGTGACAGACCTATAGTTTCGAAAGCGAAATTTTAGAGAATAGTCCAATTAAGAAAAATGCGAAAACAAATTTTCCCCAATGTTGCCAGTTTGTAAGTTATTTCTGAAAAACATATTTTCTTAAACGGTAACAATGCATTTTTTTGAAAAATTTTGATACATCTAGTGATTCTAAGGAAGACACAAAGAGTAAAAATTTTTGATTAGAATAGTAGTTTACAAGCTATTGGCGATTAAATTTTAATTATGTGCATGTTGCGAATGAATGTAATAATTTCTTAGCACTAAATAAATTTTAATTTTTTAGCTATTTTCAGAACCTTTGTAGAAATTTGTTTTTATTTGCAGCTATTTTGTTTTTAACCTAAGAAAAACAAAAATAAAGTTATTTTTACAAACGCATTTTAAATTTGGCCATTTTAGCATTTCTCCAATAGCTCTCAAATAGCTACTGTTATCAAAAATTTGTACTCTTTGTGTTTTTTAGAAGATGTATCAAAATTTGTCAAAAAAGTGCATTTTTGCATTTAAGAAAATATGTTTTTTTGAAATAACTTACAAACTGGCAACTCTGGGGAAAATTATTAATTAAAATTATTAACACAATGTTATTATGTTCATGTTATAAACTTGCAAATTGGCAGATATAAATTCGCAATACAAAACATTTGACATTTACTTGTCACATGATGGTACATCTTCCACTTTGAGTTTTACAACCAGAAACACAACAGCAAGTCGCCATTTTAAGTACACTTCACGACACAGATTAAAAGGGAAAAATGAAGAAGGAAATGAGCGTCTTTTTTATTCCCGCTTGCAACAAAAACCGAAAAGAATAAATTGAAAACTGCAGGAAAAAACTAAGATTAATCCCTATTTCGCGACAGGTGTCACGAGTGATATTTCTGTTTATGGTCTCTATTTTTCTGTCGTTTAAGAAAAACAAAGAAATTGATAGCCGTATTTACCTTAAATACAATAAAAAACCTTTAAAAGAATCCTTCAATTTTTACAGCCGCAGTGCTCAGGTGACTGGGAAAAATAAATTATTAAAAACGTGTCAACGTTGCTTTTGCGTGGTCAAAAGATTTGTTTACTTTTCCTAAACTAATCTCTTTACTATGGAAATATCTCATAATTTCTCTGGACTATTAATTTATTTATTACATGGCAATATATTTAATACATAATGTTATTAACCACTAAAACAAAATATACATTATTCAAAAATCTCGTAATTCCTCTGGCATATTAATTTATTTATTTTATGGAAATATATTACATAATATTATAACCATCAAAAGGAAATATACTCCTACATTATTCAAAAAGTCAGAACTAATTACATATCGTCATTGCCGTAAAATATATCCTACATGGTAAAAGCAGTGGAGGCTCTTCGGGTAAAAGGTGAACGGACTTCACCAAAAAAAAATCCAAAAATAATTAAAATAATATTTGGGCGATTGAAACCACTTAATTGTTTATCAATATTATTATGTTTCAATAATTCCAATGTAACAATATGTCACCGGTTCCACGATGGTAATATAATAAACACGTTACACATAAAATATATTTATGTAAACGTACCCCCCCCCCCCCCCTTCCCCCACACCAATATTTTAGTCTCGTCCTATTTACAGATAGTCGGGCGGTCCAAAACCAAGATGAATACATTATCATTCTCCTATGCTTGTCTGCATTACATATAGAGTTGCCATGGTAACGATGATGTTAATATCGCGTCTAATGGACGGCACGTTATATAAGAGTGAAAATTCCACACCTATAATTTCAAACCAATCAAAATACGTTATTTTGACAGACCACCATAGCAACGGAGGTATTTTAGTGAAAAATTTTTTCTCCTGGGGTACCCAACAGCGAATTATACTGGAAATTTTTTGACGTTTACAATAACTGACCATTTTTGACAAACTGGTTTTTATTTTTTCACATAATATTTAGTTTTGATACATTTTAATTACAAAGCTAAGATGTTTTCTATATTCTTCGGACACCTCCTCTCTTCTTAATGGCGAAAATGCAGGACTTTGAATATTTTCAATTAAGTGTCTATGTCTAATAAAATATATATAATATTTAGAAACTAATTTATTTACCTTTTTCCCATTCAACACTTTGAATTTTGCGTAGTTTAGATGCAAATATTCGTGAACAATTCGGAACAAATTTTCTTTCTTGAAATTGGAGCCACAATCCTCTATTAATGCAAGTAAATATGTCATGGTACGATGATTGATCATTACATCAGACAATTTCACGCATATTTTGCATATAGTATAATTTTCAAATCTATTCATTTTTTAAACAATGAATTTTGTTGGTTTTACTGGCTGTGCAATATTCTTTATTGCAATAAAACGCGAATTTTTTTAATGTTTTGAAATGTCAAAATACAATGATCACAGCCTCCTATGATTGATGCTTGCTGACACTGATTATGAATTCTATACCATTAAAGCGCGCATAACGCACGTTAATAAAAACGCAAAAAAAACAATTTTCTACCACTTGTAGTTACTCAAAACTTATCTAAAATTGAAGAATATACTGTTTTCTATCTTGAAATAGTATTCCCATTCAACTATAATAAGAAGAAGTTACCAATTTGAAGGCCTATATAATTGCTGCCAAAGCTATAACGCGCTTGTGAATCTGTTCATGCAGCTTCCCGAAAAACCTCTAAAATTATAATTTTCTACCACTTGTAGTAAGCTCAAGTAACTATAAAATGAAAGAATATTATTTTTTTTTGTTCCTAAATGGCACCTTTGAGCTACTACAATCAGTAGAAACAGTTTATAGGCTACAAGTCCATTGGTGTGAAGACAAACTGAATATTATTATGTAATCTGTTCCTATAGGTATGTATCTACAAAACTAATATTTTTTCATTTTCTACCACTTATAGTAGCCCAAAGTAAATAAAAAATCAAAGAATGTAATATATTTCATTATAACTGCATTACCGCATAACTACAATGAATAGAAAACAATATCTTAAAAAGCAGGCTGGGAAGCCATTACATGGCCATTACAGACACTGCAATGCACATTAAATTTGATAAAATAATAACTTTCTACCACTTGTAGTAATATAAAATTGATATAAAATAAAAGAATATATTATGTTACGCTTTAGGTTGGCATAATCTGCATTGTTAAGAATCGAAAAATAAATTTTAAAAATATTTGATTTTAACCACAATTCGGTGTGGAATTTTCTTACCGAATACCACTCGAGGCCAAATTAAAATCCGGAATTTTTTTTCTCGCTCATGAATATTTTTAGAAAATTTCCCTCGTCTGCGACTCGGGAAATTTTCAAAATATTCATGAGCTCGAAAAAATTTCCGGAAATAATTTGACCTCTAGTGGTATTACTAGTGAAAATATACCAAAAATAATTTATCCATATTCATATGCGTGTGCATTGAAGCTGTGACGTGTGCTGAAAGTTTTGTTTAGTTATCTTCCGAAACCTTGCTCTAATCTCGATTTGAGGCATAACTTGTGTGTTATTTTTTTAGTGGTTTGCCGTCGATATGTAGCTTAATTTATGTTGTGACTGTGGCGGGTTAAAACTTAAAAAATAAAGACTATTAGTGATATAATTTGGAATTTTTTGGAAACTCCTGTTAGCCCTGGCCGAGCCAGGGCCAGAGGGACTTTATTTTAGTGCAAAGGTGGCCTACTGCTGTTCTAACGGCTTGCATATAAAAAGACTTTAAAAATGGTGTAAATTGAATCAAGTGAACGTCATTCCTTCCTAGTTTTCGAAATATAAGTGGTTGTCTAACAGGACAATTTTGCAAATCTTGTTTTGCTGGCCGTGTTTAATTTTTAAACAAATATTCTGTTTAAAGTAAAAAAGGGTTTCTCAGTATTTAGCGCTGTGCAAACGTGAAGATACTAGACAACACTTAAAATGTGAGATACTATTAAAAAATAACAAACCACATCTCAAGAATGGCTATCTTGTTTGGTTTTTCTTCACAACTTCTTTTGTATTCAATGGAGACACAGCTAGTTTATTAAGATATAATTGAGAAGATTGCCTCTTGAGAGAATCGAAAAATAGGCATAATTTACAAGAACTGGAAAAGTCTTTAAAAAAATGCATGGTGATTTACCTTCGTAGCACTGCTCATCAACATTATTAAGACCCATGAAACGCAACTGGGTAAAACTTTAGGATTAACAAAAACGTTGGTCACACAATAACTCTTGCCGCCTATTTTTTATTAAATTTGGGGTAGCTTTTAGATTTAACTAACACAAGCAAGATTTTGTTAAAAGAAACTCACGGATAATTTTCGTATTTTGTCTATAATAAAATAACTTTTCCCACGACAACGACGATATAATACATAATGTACTATCGCAGGACAAACAAAATATATGCTTAAGGACGTTTAAGCTAAAGCTGAAATTTGTGCCAATTTATAGATGTATCTGTAAACCTTAAACTACTTGAAATAGTACCACTTTATATCATAATATACAATATCGCACAAATGGGTAATAAAAGTTTAAATTTTCTTATTAATAAGGGAGTCACAATCCATTTTGAAGGAAGTGCATTTAATAATACGAAGTGCATAAGCATGTAAAGGGTCGAAAATAAAAATAACACTGAGATCGTTAATTCTGTTTAAAACAATCCTGTTACTTATAGCTTATAGCTCTCAAGCACTTTATGAGGTAATTAATGATAAGTAATGGGCAGGGCTCATAAATGCTCTCTAGCGTAACATAATTTTTAGCTTAAAAGCTGCAAAAGTAAAACAAAGTAGCTTATAGTAATAGATATGTACGTGTTAGAAGAGATATGTATAAATTTGCCTAATCCAGATAAACGAGTATAGCGACAGTTAATTCAGTTTTAAAAAAATTAAATTAGCTTAGACTTTTATGCTTTTTACTGACAGTTAATAACAAGCTTTTTCTCACATAAAAGTACATGTATGGGTACAAAACTGGAGAGAGGTAAAGGTTGTCTTCATGCCTAAACCAGGCAGGACTACTCTATTCCTAAAGCATCAGGCCAGTAAAAACCTCAGAGAGGCTTTGTGAGAGGTATATGCGGTGATTATCGACAAACCACTACATCAGTAGCGTACTAAGGATTTGGTCTTGGGGTGGGGCTGAATAGTGCAATTTTATTTTGTGTGTGTCTAGGATGTTTGTCTGGGGAGCTGCAGACCCCCAGCCCCCTTCTGGGTTCGCCACTGTACTTCATCCCAATCAGCATGCGCACACAGCACGCAGATCTACTGATATGGCTCTCCACATTGTCGCGGGCCGTATAGAAAGATCTCTGGGCATTAAGTAATCCACCCTGGCAGTATTCATAGATATAAGAGGTGCTTTTTAAAAAAACACCTTCATCACTTCTTGTCTATTAATCCTAATAAGGCGGAGATGGTCCTCTTCACAAAGAAAAGGAAGTTAACGAACCCAAAAGCACCCAAACTTCTGAAAGCTATACTAAGTTTCTCTACAGAGGTGAAATACCTTTGAGGCATCTTTGATAGCAAGCTTACGTGGAACTCTTACTAGGAAAACAGAGTAAAGAAAGCATACACATCTTACGAGCAATGCCGTCGCACTGTAGGACGAACCTAGGGTTTATTCCTCAGAGTCGTCGCGTGGATTTACACGACCATCATAAGACCCATGCTAACATACGGAGCAATAGCCTGGGGACCAAAAGTCCTCCAAGCCACAGCTTCACGAAAGCTATATCAAATTCAGAGAATAGCATGCCTTAATGTAACTGGAGCCATGAAAACCACAACAACAAGAGCAAGGAAGTGATCCTTGATTGTTTCTAACGGATCAACAAGAGGCGCGGTACGTATGCATTCCTTTACTGTCCAGCTACAAAACTCTTGAACATCCCACTTTTCTCGCTCATTCATACCTAGAGTCTCCAGATTATGGAACAAAGTGCCTGCATATATTTTCCCTTCCCCTCTCAACTTTCACTTCTTTAAATTCCGTGTCAATTTCCCCTTTCTTTAGACGCCCACGGTATGTTAGAACTTATTTACGCTTGAGCTATACGTGTTTGATTATAAAAAGTATTTATTCAAATTATCACATCGCAAATTATATCACTAGTAATTTTCTAAAAATAATGTGGATCTGTTAAAAAAACTGAATATAAAAAATATTTAATATACTATTAAAACCGGAACACTTAGTAAACACAATAACTTAAAAATTCTTTTATGACGTTGAGTTGTTGACAAATAAAAACAAATATTACTCTAGTGCTTTAACAAGCATTCTATAGGGAGACCTTCTACATATCCATTTACAAAAACGGGTTATTATTTCCGGTCGTTTTCACAAAAACCTTCATTTAAAGCAGATTTATGGTCGTATTTTCTGCTTGCTTATTAGGATATAAAAGGAACATATTTCACTATTTGGCAGGCTGTCAGAGAAAAAAGAGAATATTATTTGGCAGATTGTTATCAAATATTAATGGGACCGCCAGAGTATAGAATGACAAGCATTAATAAAAATTATTATTTGAAAAATACGATTTCATTAGAGGCAAAAAATTGAGAGCTATTAATTGCGCTAATAAAATTTACAGTTCTTAAAAGAAGAATAATATGGAAAAACGTTTCAATTATTACCAATAACGTATCAATCAACCAAAGATTATTGTTTTTAAGCTAATATCATCTGGACTTGTTGGAGATGTGAAACTGTAATCGCTTAGTTTTGTAGTTTTACAATAGTTTCAAGCTATTCTAACGGGATAAGTTGAATTTTTTGCCTTTGTTATGGAAATAAAATCAATGTCATCCTACAGCCCAAACAACTAAGTACTTGAGACGCTGAGCACAAATGACGTAAATTTTCAATCAACACCTATCTATCGGCAAGTTTGAGCATTTTGGAACGTTTGGAACAGTATTTGGCATTCTTAAAATTACTACAGAGTGGTTATCTTTGTGCGACCCAAAGACATTGACAGCTGAAAAACATTTCCCAATTAAACAGTACTCGGCAGAGGTCCAGAAGTTTAAATAATTAGTTGTATACTTTGCAAGGAATGTTGGATTTGTGTCAAATCCTTTAAGCCCAAAGCAAAACATTCACCACGTGATGTTTGTTTTCAGAACGCTGTGCACTTTTTCATGGCTTGTCGAGAAGACCTGAATTTGACGATAACCACGTGCTAATCGAAACGTTACATACATCATAAGCGTCATAAAGGGCTTAGCGTTTTGAAGTTGCTAATTACGTGACCAGGAGTATTATTATTACATTGAAAATATTCTTAAAACACCTATACAGATAATTATGTCAAATATTAATTATTAACCGAAACAAAAAGTTTTAAGGGTCCTGAACAGTAGTGGTCGGATACTATCGATAGTCATCCCTATCGATAATTTTCGATAATTCTTAAAGTCACTATCAATGCAATCGATTGATTAAGATTAGGTCTGTTTGTTTATAAAAATAATTGAAATTTAACGCAACAACGCTAAAATAAAACTTCTATTTTGGATCTAACATGGAATAATATGAATGTTTAGATATTTAGTGGAACTGCATTTAAATATGACGTATTCAATTGATAGAACCAGGGCAACACCAGTGTATCCTTATCCTTTTTCTTCGATACTGATAAAGAGAGATGGAAATACATCGGTGTTGGACTAGTTTTACCAACTGAAAACAGTTATAAATTAATTGAAGCAGGCCGGGGCGCGGTAACTCTATATTGTCCAGAAACGTCTTCTTAATGCAGCCGAATTGTTTCTTTTTGTCGAATAATACTTTGGTCGAATGTCACTTTTTAAAATCATGTTGCAAAGACTAATACTATAATATGCATATTCAATAGTACCGATAGTGCCTTTTCGATGTCGATATTCTTCGATAGTGAAATACTTTCGATAGTATCGATAGTGCAATCGATAGTATCCGACCACTACTAAATAGACGAGTGTTTTTTATTGTATTCCAAGTACGAAATAATAACTCATCCACCTATTTTCAAAGAATTTCACATCAACAACGTTAATCCCGAAATAATTTTGCTATTACCTAATCTAAAGCCTAAACCGCTTCCAATAACAAACATACACACAAAGATAGCTCCAATATTTAATATTTTACCAAAATGAGTATACGTAGAAACCAGAACTCATTTATGTTAATGGCCAAATAATTCATAAATGCCATTTCTCCACATCCCGATAAACAATGTATAATATATAAATATTGGTTATCGACATAACAGAAATAACCAATTTACCAACTAGGAAATTATACAGCTTTGTTTAGTTAGAAGCTCGGAGGTATCTCTAAAGTACTTTATTATACGAGGTATATAAACAATCTGTTTCTATGATATATGGAGCTTTGTCAAAAAAGAAGTGAATAGGTTAGACGATGCATGGATATAAACCAATGCCAATAGGTTAGAACATCCAGATAAATATGGACTCAACAAGATCCCATCACTAACGGTGACCTAACCATGTGGTCGGACTATAAATAATATAGGATCAGATGCGATACACAATGGGTTAGTTGCACACTTTTTTTTAATGGCTTATTAGAATTTATTGTCAAAATGAAGTGCAAACATATTTTTTTTTCTATTTTCTTGCGAAGCGGGAAATGTCCTAAAAATCGAGTTAAACTTTGGCGGATTTTGTGACATAGGCGAGTGATGTTATCATTTCCCTTCATTTTGATTTGTTAGATTTTTGCAATATTGCTGAATCGTTCATCGCTCGAGCTGGCGTTCAACCAAATATACAAAATAAATGTAATTAAAAACGTCTTGGCTTCAACATAAACTTGGTTATTATGAAAACAGTATTCCTAGGAAATAGAAAATTATAGATACCAATATGAGAAGCATAGCTTTTTTGTACGTTTTAGCTTCACATCTGTTTTCGCTAAAATATTCTGCATTCGAAAGTAAATATTTATATATCATGTCCAGTAATCCAGGATTGATCCATTTTCCACTGAATAAGCTATCACTAGTGGTGAAAACAATAACGTTTAGATTCACTAAGAAGGTTTAAGATTTAGTACTGGTTTAAATTAAGATCTTATAGTTGGTCAGTTATGTTTTGAAAGGTTCTTGTCCTGTCATTGTTGATAAGTCGTCATTAAAAACTTATGAATTATTTTGATATTTATGGGATTTGCTTGGTTTCCAAATGATTTTCATCTTGGAACGAGTTGATGTAATGAATTTGGTTCTATTATTGTTGAAAGTACGTACTAAAATTGTCCTTTTCTTGATAAATTTGCGAAAAAGCTCAAAAATAAGTTCATAGTATAAAACTTAGTTGTCTTATTCTTACACTTGTCAGTTTAAAACTTTTGGTTGTCAAATTAGACCGGACTAGCGTTGGAGAATCTGGCGGTTAACGACTAAATTACCTTTCCAAACCAAGGAAAACCTAACAAACAGAGTTCAAGGGGATTGTTAGGTTATATTGTTTGACAGTTGTCACCTTACCTGACAGAAATGATTTGTTCCACGATTACATTCATTGCGCAGAAAGAACTGCTATGCTATTTTCAATAGTAGTATTATTTTTGACCTCTGTCACTTTAGTTATATTAAAGTTAATATTGTTCCAACAAAACATTATTGAAATATACAAAAAAAAATATTTCCGTAAATAGACTGATTGGAGATTGGAGTTCAAAAGTATTCCCACTTCTTTGAAAACTATATTACCATTTTTGTCAATGGCCAAAATATTGGAAACCAATACATTTCTGATATTCCTTAGAGTGTAGAATTATTGTTAGAGCCAAAAAATTACACTATTTGATGAGAACGCTTAAATATAATTGGGCGAAAAATAGCTATTTGTAGCCATTAGACGAACAAGAACTACAGTTTAAATAGACAATCTCAATATTAGGTCAACAATAAGCTATTTTTATTGGTCAGGAACTCTTTTTCTTTAAAATATTTAAATAACAGGCACAAGCAATATTGGGCATATCGGCTAACGAATAACGTCTGAACTGGTGAAGGTAGCTATTTACCGGGCAAGTGCGAAAAGTGATACTTTTCCGCACGTGACTGCAGTTCGGTCAGCAGTCGAGCGCAGAAAAGCCACTATTGCACGTGATGGGTAAAATGTTTTTTTTTTCTAGGAGCATGAGGAAAAATATCTTTTAGGTTTTGGTATTTTTAAAAATATTTTATTTCAGAATAGACGTCAAACTAAAAATACAATTCAAAATTATATTAATTTCATTTGTTATTCGCAATATAAATGGTAAAAGAACAGTTACTTGCATTTGTTAAATTTATGGCCGAAGCTAACTGGTTTCTAGCTGGTATAAGAAGATTTGTTGCCATTCCAGAATTAATAATTTAGGACTTGTGTATGTGCAACATAAGATGGCTAGGAAGTGATAGCCTGGTTTTGGAGAATCCAAGTGCATTTTGTTTTTTATTTTGTAGAGACTCGTCCACATATTATTATCCTTCAGAAATTTTTGTGGACTTCCATCCACCATGGCGCTTAAGGTTCGTGATATCTACTCCACAGTATACTAGCAGAGTGGAAGAAGACCGCCTAAACCGAGGCCTAGGGACACGATATCGATTGAAAAGTATGGATACCCGATAGCACAAAAAGTATCGCTGTTAGGTATCGATGCTCTACTTGGTTTCGAAATGTAAACATCGATACTCCATAGTATCGATACTTACAACCGAAAAGTAAATAAGTGCAAATTTTTTTATGTAACTCTCAGTATGACGTCATAGTATGTTTTCGTATGTTACAAATCTTAAAAAAATTCACTTAAAATGGGCTAATGGCGTAAATAGTCGTTCGCAAGAAATACAAATGGTCGTCCGCGCATTGGTATAAGGATGTATTGGTATCAATATTAAGGATTTAATTTAAGGCCGTGTCAGTATCGATACTGGTAAAGAATCGGACAAAAAGTATCGATGCCGAAAGTACTAGGAATCGCTAAAGTATCGATACCATACTAACATCGAAGTATCGTTCGTGTCCCTACCAAGGCCCAGTGTATAGCTCGGGATTTGGCAGTTTCAGGTATCCAGCCACATGCGTCGGCATATTGCCGATTTTGTGAATTCCAACATATTGGACAGAACATTTTCCGATTTTGTAATTTAAGGAAAAACTTCTACGGGGCGTAATTTGTGGTAGCAGTAATGCATATTTTTTTTATTAAATTTAAATTTCGTTCCCCGCTTACTACAAAGCTTCTGCGTTGATGGGCTTTATTATCAAGAATCGTAATATGCATCAAGGATTTTTTGTCCCCAATATTGTCTAGGGTCAATCAAGTTAATTCTTCACGGCGCACACTGTGACGGATCGCCAATGTAGCGGGACGAAATCTTTTTATAAATAATTTATTTAGTTTTTGACTTCATAGCGTTCATAGTGTATGTTATAAACATGTTTTATTAGGTATTTACGTATTAAGACCGAAAAGTGCAATTTTACAGGGCAAGCAACCCTATTTTAGTCCGGCACGGCGCGCCGTATGCGGAGGCTTCAAAGCTTGCTAGTAGGTTAAAATACTTTTAGGTCGCGGTGCGTTCGACATTTTTGTAATTTCGTAATTTCGTATTCAGTTAAATTTAAAAAACATGTAATTACAAACAATAATTATGATTTCAAGACCGGAAAAATTGCATATTCCAGTTAAAAAAAAATTCTGAACGAATGCACAAAACAAGTTTTCGTGGTTTATAGTAATACTTGAAATAAAATAAAGCTTTGTGCGTTAGACAGTACATTTTTGTGTTTAAAAAGCGAAAAAAAACAATATTTTTCTATGGTTACAATAATTCCTTAAATAATTAACTTAATCTGACTCATCTGATTCAAGTTCAGAACTCTCACTACTTGAACCAGAATACAACTGAGGTACTGAGAACAGAGAACGTACTTCCTTCGTAATTTTTCCTCGCTTTCTCTTAGGATGCCTAAAGGTAGCTAATAGAGGATCAGATGAAATTAGAAATCTATGTATTAGGTCTATGTTGGTGTCGATAGGGGAAGTCCTTCTTGTAAACTGCTCTTTATACCTTCTGCTGTCTTTGTTTCTTGCATCTTGTGCTTCTTCAGAGAGTTGACCAATCTTGCTATGAAACAAAATTTGGTGTACACTACTTGGCATATAAAACCAAGAATATTCTTTTAAATACAAATTTCTTGTGGCTATAGCATAATCTTCAAATGCATTTGCATTTAATGAAAAACCACAATTTATTGCCTCTAAAATTACATGAAATTGCTTAATTAACTCTAAATTTCTTCCCGTTATGTCGGACGACTTTTCAGGGTTCCTGAAAAATTTTCGAGTTGTATTGCTGTCATTCGTATTAACTGCTTGCTGTGTAGGATGTCAACCAAGATACCCATTTCTTTTTTAAACGTATCTTGTTATATTTTTTTCTATTGACAACTTTGCTTTTGATTTCGGGCCCGCGAGCTTGCCAAACAAACACACTCGTGAAATGACTTTGATGGTCTACCCAAAACAGAAGGTCGCTGATCGGTGGATATAGAGGGTAGCGAGTGATAAACAATGTCAGGAAAGGCAATTGTTTCATTAAGCCACTGAAAATTGCCATTTAAAAAGTGTTGCGGTTTCGATAACTTTTGCTCCACCTTAACGCCATTTGTTGGCACACACTTCTTAAAGTCCTTAAAACCAAATCCAGCATCATCGGGAAATATGACTTGATCAAATTTCCTTATGACAAAGTCACAAACTGCCTTACTTTTGTTCACCCAAATTTCAAAAATTTCCGGCCGGGAAATTATACGAGTCATTCTGAAGAAAAACAAAAATTTCTCAGAGACGCAAGCAAACGCGAAAACCCTATATATGGTCTTAAAGTAGAAAGTCTAACTAAAAGTTAGAGTAACGATAGAAGTCCATATTCGCCCATATAAGAGAGTTTTAGTCTACAGAAAAGTGATAGTGTGCACAATTTGTGACATCATTATAGAATTTCCCAAAATTTAATACAAGCAATTTCAAAACTAAGAAAAACTTAACTTTGAAAATTATTAGAACATTAGACAATACACAAATGCCACAATATCACACAAAAAACGATCCACTCTGAAATAACTATCACGAATGAAGGACTTTTGAAAAGAGTCTAGACAAATGCATACCTGCTTCCATTGGGTTCTCCACGCAATTATGACCACGCCCTTGTACCTAACAATAAAACTGGTGCCGATTGGACATAAATGAAATGTTTTTGTGCTAATTACTTAATGGCACTTAATTCCATGAACCTGGAATTTCCGACTTAAATCCCGCTAGATTGCCGATCCGTCACAGTGTGCGGCGGCAGACGCCTGCCACCCCAATTTATGAGACAACTTTAGTCAAAAGGTATACATCATCTCGAGCCTCGTTCATAAATTGCTCTATATTAATTCTTGTTAGAGCTTTAGATTTTTTTGGCTGAAATTCAACATTACTTCCTTTTGGAAAGGCGATCAGTTTATAATATTTGGCTATACCCAAATTGTGTTTTAATTTTAACATAGATATTAACATTGAGTACCTTGACCATAACGTGGATGGTTTGTAAATTTTTGAAATGTCGAAAAAGAATACTAGAACTACCTCATCTTTTTTGAATTTGTTTATTTTATTTTCTGCATACCATTTACTAAAGGTTTCCAATTCTTTGGCATAACGGTATTTCGATTTTTTATTAACACTTCGACGTCCACATTCTTGGCTTTTTCGAGAATGTCTTCCGGTACTCCATGAATCATATTCTCTTCAATTTCTTCCTTGATCTCCAATTTCTACTCAAAAGTTGGACAAAAGTCGAGTAGCCTTTGTATTTTCACTTTGATATCTATACTGAACATCAACAAATAGATAAATAATACAAACTTAATTGCACAGGAACGACATAAGTAGAAAAGCCCTGTAATTATTCGGTGGATTCATAATTCCTGGATGGCTATTTTTTTGGTATTTCCCAACAATATTTTGTTATATATGTTAAATCGGACCTTTTCGGTCCCGGTTCAGTGACGCTAATTAGCACACGAAGTCTAATTAGGTGCCAATATAGGTACATTAACCACAAGAGATGTCTGATTTTATTGGCCGGATTAAATTTTTTGATTTAATTTGTAATTATTTTCTAAATCAGTTTCATAATCTTCGTTATGATTCAAACAAATTACTCATTCTCGATTACTTTAAATCGATACTGATCAAATGCATAAAAAAGACAAACATTTTAAATCATATTTCCTTGTTAAAATAATCACAATAATCAGTATCAATCACCTACTGACTAAAAAATACTCAAACTTCTAAACCAAGCCGCCAACACATGCGCAGTACGCAACCTTTTAATCACAAGGGAGTACCGATATCCATCCACCCCGCTGCAATCTGCAAAACTTCCATTTAATCGGCAGTAGGTATGGCGGTTTCTGTGGTAGTGCAATGTGCAATGTGAGGCTATAACGAATGAAGTGGTCAACCTGTTCTAAAATTTTACGAATATTCTTTTAAAAACTTTGTTGTTACATCACGTTGGTGAAATTATGTTTCAAAAACAAAAGAAATACGCAAAAATCTCAGATCTTGAATCCAATCCCTTGGAGGAACTCATGCATGCACCAATGTAAGTTATTTTCCATGTATTTTCAAAGAAAAGATTTGTCATGCCAGGTCTTCATTAGTGTTTTATGTATTTATTTACAGATGAGTAAATAATTTTCGTGTTTTTACTTCATATAATTATTTTCAACTTTTACACTGTAAAAAAAAATTATTAAATTTTAAATCAAATTCAACCCAATTTTGACTAAATCCAGGTCCACGCCTCACCTCCCCGGATTTTTGTTTATGATATGGGACAAACAATTCCCATGCTTTGGGAATTTGCATTACCTATCTTTTATATAATTTCATCTGTTTGTTCTTTAATGTGTTCCCTTTTCTTATGTATTATAGTATTGTCATTTAATAAATAAAATCGACGCCCTAATCAGGTACTTTATAGGGCGGAGAGGGGAAGGGCGGTGCTACTGATGATTGCATATCAATCACATTGGATTTAAGATTTAATAAAAAATGATTAGAGTATTATGGAAATTTAATCATTATGGAAGAAAATTTTAATAAAAATTGATTTAGATGTAATCAGAATTAATTGTCAGGTTAATCAATTTTGAATAAGAAAATTTAATCACAGATCCTTCGATTTAATCAATATGCAGTGTTAATTTTTTCAATCAATCTGGCGTGGACCTGGATTTAGTCAAAATTGGGTTGAATTTGATTTAAAATTTAATCATTTTTTTTTACAGTGTATGTGATTGTTGATGTATTGCTTCCCGCGTCAATGTTGATAAAACTTTCAGTACTAGTAGGCTCAAAATATTTTCAGCACTTGTCCGGAAAATTGCAAATTTTCAGCGCACATATTAGTTCGGAAAGACATTATTTCGCCATTACAAAAAGCGGGCAATCTAAAGGTTTTGAATAAAACCTGACCACCGCAACGCTAATAAACATCTATTATTAATATTTTTAATGAAATGAATAAAGACGGTAAAATTAAAAAAAAAATCCAGAATTATTAAATCAAATAAATGTTAACCATAAAATGTATACTTAACCTAAATAATTTGGAAAATGAGATTTAATTATCCATTACGGCCATAAAATTGCTCCACACAAATTTGCCGTTAACGACTACAACACTTAGTTTAATCCAGTATAATTATATTGGTTGCCAATAAATTAACTTTGAAATTAAATAAAACAAAAATAGTGGGTATTTTATCCACATAATCTAGAAAAATCAATATCCTTCATGTTGGTAATGTACTAAAAATCGGGATTTAATTATTCCTGTACATATTGGATTTTATTTATTTGATACTATTTCTTTAAAATTAATATTTATGTAATTAAAATACTGTGTATTGGATAAAAAAAATAAAACTTTAAGTAGTTTCAGTGTTAAATAATAATTATATCTCCATAGCTATACAAATAGAAGAAACTTTGTTTGCTAGAGATATTGCAGATACGAATTAGCGTTAGGTTAGACGATGCCTATCCCCACTGCTCCCGATGCAATGCGGGTAAATGTAGATCGTTATAAAGTTGAACGCATTAAATGACGCTAGTCAGTGATTGATTATGGTAAAACCTCTTCGCAACCATTGCCCTCAAACCTTTTTTGAGGTTTTATTTTTTCCGAAAAGAAGTAGGTGCACAAAATATGCTCTGATGCACAATATGACGTATGGTTTAGACCTCACCATAAGTTTTCGAACGGCCACAATGACCTGTCAGGATATAGGCTGTTACTTTAAGAAGTGGGTATAAAGTATAGGGTGTCCCAATAGGTGCTTCGGGATTTACTTTTTAAATCAAACCAACAAGCTTGTTTATTTTGTCAAAAAGCCGAGACATGTTATAAAAATAATATTCTCCAAATTTGTCCCTTGGCTACTTCTATAGATGACAATAATTTTTTGCGTAAGGTAAGATAAGAATTCCACGAGCGTCATTATTAACAGGGACCGCAGTTATTTCCTTCCCTCTCATCTTTTGCAAAGTGGGCATCAGAGGCGTGTTATAGATTATTATTTATTCGTACAAAAAAATAGTGGTGCTGAATGAACTGGCAACGCTGCACGATTTTCGCTTTGGCCAAATCAGAATCCAAATAAAATCCGTCCCATCAACATCCCATCTCTTATCATTGCAAGTACCTCTCTGATGTTGCCGCATGTAGACTATGGTCAGAGAAGTTTTATGCGAATTCTACGATACACGCATAAAACGAATTAAT
The DNA here is from genome assembly GCA_963971165.1 of Philopedon plagiatum. Classification (NCBI taxonomy): domain Eukaryota; kingdom Metazoa; phylum Arthropoda; class Insecta; order Coleoptera; family Curculionidae; genus Philopedon; species Philopedon plagiatum. The sequence continues at coordinate 22,330,918 of OZ020190.1, forward strand.
TTCCTGAATAAGATGATCCCATCAAAAACGTACACAGTAAAAAATCCAGTTGATTAACCACAAGAGATGTCTGATTTTATTGGCCGGATTAAATTTTTTGATTTAATTTGTAATTATTTTCTAAATCAGTTTCATAATCTTCGTTATGATTCAAACAAATTACTCATTCTCGATTACTTTAAATCGATACTGATCAAATGCATAAAAAAGACAAACATTTTAAATCATATTTCCTTGTTAAAATAACCACAATAATCAGTATCAATCACCTACTGACTAAAAAATACTCAAACTTCTAAACCAAGCCGCCAACACATGCGCAGTACGCAACCTTTTAATCACAAGGGAGTACCGATATCCATCCACCCCGCGGCAATCTGCAAAAATTCCATTTAATCGGCAGTAGGTATGGCGGTTTCTGTGGCAGTGCAATGTGCAATGTGAGGTTATATCGAATGAAGTGGTCAACCTGTTCTAAAATTTTACGAATATTGTTTTAAAAACTTTGTTGTTACATCATGTTGGTGAAATTGTGTTTCAAAAACAAAAGAAATACGCAAAAATCTCAGATCTTGAATCCAATCCCTTGGAGGAACTCATGCACCAATGTAAGTTATTTTCCATGTATTTTCAAAGAAAAGATTTGTCATGCCAGGTTTTCATTAGTGTTTTATGTATTTATTTACAGATGAGTAAATAATTTTCGTGTTTTTACTTCATATAATTATTTTCAACTTTTACAGTGTAAAAAAAAATTATTAAATTTTAAATCAAATTCAACCCAATTTTGACGAAATCCAGGTCCACGCCTCACCTCCCCGGATTTTTGTTTATGATATGGGACAAACAATTCCCATGCTTTGGGAATTTGCATTACCTATCTTTTATATAATTTCATCTGTTTGTTCTTTAATGTGTTCCTTTTCTTATGTATTATAGTATTGTCATTTAATAAATAAAATCGACGCCCTAATCAGGTACTTTATAGGGCGGAGAGGGGAAGGGCGGTGCTACTGATGATTGCATATCAATCACATTGGATTTAAGATTTAATAAAAAATGATTAGAGTATTATGGAAATTTAATCATTATGGAAGAAAATTTTAATAAAAATTGATTTAGATGTAATCAGAATTAATTGTTAGGTTAATCAATTTTGAATAAGAAAATTTAATCACAGATCCTTCGATTTAATCAATATGCAGTGTTAATTTTTTCAATCAATCTGGCGTGGACCTGGATTTAGTCAAAATTGGGTTGAATTTGATTTAAAATTTAATCATTTTTTTTACAGTGTACATGTAAAAAGAAACAGGCCAAGTTCTCATCAGGACTGTGTGTTTTGTTATCTGAAAAGAATAACTAAAATATAAAAATTATGCCAAGTTCCTTTCTTACACGTTATTAGCAGTGTTTTGATAAGCACAGAAAAATATTGTGAAAATTAATAAATTTACAGACCAAACGTGGCAAGTTTCCATTAAAGAACTGAGCAGTATTGAAACCCTTGAAAACTTGCCAAGTTTGGTCTGTAAATTTATCAATTCACAAAATATTTTTCTGTGCTTATCAAAACACTGCTAATAGCGTGTAGGCAAGGAACTCGGCATAATTTTTACATTTCAGTTATTTTTTTAGACAACAAAACACACAGTCCTAACGAGAACTTGGCTTGTTTTTTTTTTAATGTATATTTTTGGAGGGATTTCATAACTTTTTGTTCAGATTTAGTTATTAGTATTTGTGTATACACCGACTGCCTATATACCGTAACTTTTCAAAGCAGAAGTCGCCATTTCATGTCAGAATCCGCCATATTAGATTTTCCGCCATGTTGGGTTTTTATTGATTTTTGAGTTTTCTCGAAATTGTCACCTTAAACACTCTCTATGCTACAAATTTCAAAGCTCTAGGTCGATTGGAAGTGCTGTAGATTTATGATGATCTATCAGTCAGTCAGTGAGTCAGTGGATGCAATATTGTGATTTTTGGTCACTTGTATCTTGGAAACCATTCCATCTAGCCGCACCAAATTTGGTTACCTTAAGCCCCAGTCCTGTAACGTAACTAGCCTCTGAGAAAGAGGGGGATCGAAAAGGGCACGAAATGGTTCGTGTAAACACTGCACAGTGCAAGCAAGGTCGGTTTTGCGAGAACTTGGCCTAGCGCACTCCGTCCGCTTTGATAGAATACCGCAATTAGGACCGCAATATAATTTATACGGATGAAACTTATATCCAAAGCAGTCATCTTCAAGATAAAGGCCGGTAAGATGAGAGTGACAAAGGTTTAAAGAGGCCAGTTTCAAAAGGGCGACGATTAATCTAATAATTGTACATGCTGGTGGAGAAGGAGAATTCGTGAAAGATGGTTTACTTGTATTTAGATCAGGTAATTAAATTTTCCGGTAGTTTCTGAATAAACGAGAACCTATACTCGTACTACTCAAATATCAATAAACTATAACTATTAATCCTCATTTAACTACGCGACACAAGTCAACTACCATAATTGCCTGTTGGTCACTTGCCAATAGTCTGAGGGATGAAAAGTTTCATGGGTCAATTGCGCGGAAGGCAATAAAATCATTAAAGGATTATAATTATTTGGAATATAAATTTTCTAGATTAAGTTGTTAAAAAATGGCGGGGTGCCTATTCGGACACTTTCGAGTGAATCATGTTAATTTAGTAGATGAGAGTTGCTCACTGCGACCAGTTTAAAATTGTATCTCTAGTAGCACTTTTGTTGGACTTTTTTATTTCGCTTGAGAAAGAGTGTACATTTTTAAAAATAAAAAGATGATATGTATGGATCTACAGTGTTGTACGTCCAGGTTTAAAGGTTTTTACGTTTTTAAATTGACAGCGAAATCTCTCTGTTATTTGGAAACGCTATTTTCTATTTACAGCAAGCAGTAGACATGTAGTACAATCAATTTTCAATATTTAGTAGGTATTTCAAATATACAAATAACAAATTCTACTTTAAAATTTTACCCAAAAATATTTTTGAATATTTTATTTATATTTATTATATTTGCAACATTAAATATTCATGTTTTAACAAAACTCGTAGCTTAAAATGTTTTTGTTTAATGCATTTCGATGCAGCTATTTTTAGTAACACAAAAAATAGCATTTTATATTCTATTACGGGAAATAAAGAGCAATATTTAAATAAGTACAATTAAGTAACCAGTAGCCAGTAGAAAAATATTCTTGAAAGGAAAATAAAAGATAAATAAATAAAACAAATTTAAAATGACTAGGATCACCGAAAGTAATATCTAAGCACTCAAAATCGGTCTAACATCTGTAAAATAAAAATTACATTACGTGAAATTTTCTGGTATTATTTTTTTGTGCTTTTACAACAATTGATATAAACTAATACTATGTCAATTATGTTATTTAATTGTAAAAAGTATTATTCATTAACATTACTAAATATGCATTACACCTAACACATTGAGCAATAAACGGCAACGCTTTTTGTAAGCCAAGGAAGAAGAGAAGAAGAGAAGAACACAAAGAGAGGGTGAAAGAACATACAATTTCCAAGAAAGAGGCGTTAAAAGCAATACGTCAAGAAGAATGGTCAAAAATCGAAATAGGTGTTGTTATAAAATTAGTAGAGTCAATGCCTAACAGGTTACAACAAATTATAAAATCAAAAGGGTAACCCACACGTTGTTAGTTTTGGCATGTGTGGACGAATTTCGAAAAAAATGTTGTTGCACGAATAATTTTTCTCCCTTGGTGTTTAAGAAATTATGTTTTATTTTTGAAAGGTATTGTTTAGGTTGGGTTTCTTAATAAATGAATAGTTGTTTTTATTTTTGAAATGAAAAGCAAATAAACTTAAGTAGTTAATTTTATCCTAATTTTATAAAAAAATTATAAGTAGACGAATAATTAATCTCCTCATATATATATATATATATATATATATATATATATATATATATATATATATATATATATATATATATATACCGACATTTAAGTAATGGACTTAAAATTAATTATGCGCCCACCAAGAATAAAACGACCACGAATGGCCGGGGCGGATGGTAGCCCTGGGTAGATCAAGGTGGAGTGACCCGATTATGTCCCTCATCCATGGTAACTTACGGAGACCATGAACAATGTCAACACCGTTTCGAAAGACTTAGAAGGGATAACAGGGAGTTATTTAGCGAGGAAAGTTTAAGGGAAGGTTTTACAGGAAAAGGTAGGCAAGAACCCTGCTTGATTAGATGATGATATAATGTTAATTAACCCAAACTATTACGTAATAACTAATTACATATTATCCATTCACTCTCTCTCATTCATACTTCATTCCAATCATACTCACATTCATTCTTGAGTCATACTGGATTTGTTGATGCTATTTACAGTATATATACAAATTTAAAGAACCACTAGCACTCCAAGTTTAACCGTCTGGGCGGGGCCTTGGATCTGCTAAGGGAACTAAGAGTGTAAATTTTATTAAAACTAAAATCAATATTTACAACATGTGCCCCCAGCAAACACAAAAACAGATTCGCTAGTGTGATTGTTAATATAACTGTGTTGAAACAGATTACTCATTACATTTTCCGAAGAGTTTTTAATTCGGTCCTGCGGAATCTTCGTTTTCAACTTTAGCAGCAATTAGTAGACGAAAGAGATATTCTATCTACGAATGAAGCCCGAATGGTCGACTCAATTTATTTAGCTTTTGAAAGAAGAAGAACAGTCACTCAAACAAGACCTATTTTTAAAAAATTCACCATCGTAAGCAAAGGAAATTACATCTTTTTTAGTTTTCTAGTTTATGTTTTCTAAAATGTTCCTTAGGCATTATGTTTTAGGTACTTTAAGACTTAAAGTTTAAATTGTTCCTATATCCTGCTTTTATACTTGTGTTTTTGACGGTTGTATACAGGGTGTTCGGGAAGTCAGTACGAGCAAAATATATTTGCTATTAGTAAAGATAGAGACACCAAATGTTAGGTGCTTGGTTGACAAATCTTCTTTTTTATGTAATTTAACTGTTCCTACTCCCTTTGGCGGTGACGCTATGAAGTTGAGGTCAAAATTTTTAAATGCAACCCTATGCCGTGTGTTACCTCATTTTGAATATCTTCAAAAAAAAAAACGTTTTACCACAAACCCGAGGTCCGTTTTTTAATTAGTTTTTAAATGGTAGGTCTTTAAAAATTAAAAATTGTAAAAAATTTTAAATTTAAATAACTTTATTTCTCTTATTACTTTAAAAGTTGTTCAAAATGACCACCATGAACTTCTTGGCAGAGTTTCAAAATCGACTTTATTACTGCAAAGACGTTCATGGTGATCATTTTAATAACAAGAGAAATAAAGGTACCTACTTATTAAAAAAAATCACGATTTTTAGTTTTTAAGGGCTTGCCATCTAAAAACGAATTGAGATACGGATCTCGGGTTGGCGGCAAAAGTCTATTTTTTGAAGACCTTTAAAATGAGGTACCACACGACATAACATTCAACATTTTTGTCCTCAACTCCCTAGCTTCATTTTTCAAGGGGGCTGAAAAAGTTAAATTACATATAAAAGTAGAATTATTAACCCATAAGATTCATCTAACATTTGGTGTCTCTACTTTACTAATACCAAACGTTTGCCCATACTAAGACTTTTCGGACACCCTGTATAATACAAAAAATGCCTCATATTTTTTAAAACCTTTTGTTTTAAGTTTAGTTTAATTTGTTTGTATATTATTTCAATATGTGATTTGTATGGGCGCGCGACCTATGCTAAAAAATAAAATTGCTTCATAATATGAAAATTTTTGCAGAATGCGCAATTTGTAGTTTTTATTCGTCCAGCGCACCAAATAAGAAAAATAGCGGCATTATGGATATAAACTTATTATGAAATTACGCCTGTCTTAAAATATATAGGCTGCATCCTTGGTAAATAAAATAAGAATATAAAATATCGGCCCTGGTAAAAAGACTATGAGCCCTCCCCAAAACTTGGTTGTGGCTACGGCCCTGCACCGGAGTTAAGCGTCGCTTAACATAATCCACATTTGAATACCACTCCAAAACAAATCAATAAGTCATAACAATAAATACAGTGAAACTCTAATCCAACAATTATTTATTTTATATTCTAACATTCCCCGTCAGAACTCGACCAAAGTTACCGAACCATAGAAACCCGCAAGCCAAATAGAAAATTCTATTCATGTAAAGTTCAATTCGTTTTTAAATGCCTTAGAGGAATAAAATTTATTTGTTCTCCATCCAATCAATAAGATGCAGTGCAGCTAAAACCGACTGTATAAAACAATTTTCTTTCTGTATTCCAAATCTTTAGATCGGCTACTTTATCTCCGTTTTCCAGGCAGCTAAATGGTTATGCATTGAAGCGTCTAGGGTAAGTAGAAGCTGAACATGTTTCTAATAGATAATATTAAATGAGAAGATAAAACCCTCTGTTGATTTACATGGAGTTCTAATACTGAATATATGTTAATGAATTGAGTATTCTGGTAAGTAGAGTGCAGATTGCAAAAAGCGTCGTTTAAGTTTGAGGGCTCCCAATAGTTCGATCTATACAGATTTTTTGTGTATTGCTTAATCTAAAAGTTGCCCAAATTTTCTGAACTTTTAAAACTCTGTCCTATTTTTCTGGGGATCATGCTCCCTTCTTCTTGGACTGCTAGAGTGACCTCTCCTAGGTATAGGTGATTTAAACTTAGTTTTTTTAATAATATTTTAATTTAATTTTATATATTTTCAATTAGCAATAGTTAAAACTATTCCTTTTAAAAATATCTTTTTCGGATATTAATAAAAACAGTTCTTATATATCATTTGTGATACAATCGTACAACAAAATTATAGTATGTTGTAGAAAAAATTATTAAGAAAAAATTAAAAAACGAATGTCAGTTTTGAGGAAGAAAACAGTTTTTCTCATTAGTAATATTTTCAGTCTCCCTTCTACAAGACAAGCCTTTAAAACTTGCAAAAGTATGTAATTGGTCGGCAATAACTTAGATTTATTCCAAAATTGAACCCACGGAGATGTGTTGTCTTTGCTTATCCAAAAAGCCCAAGGGTAATATAAAACTTGAGAAAATCCACCGGTCACTAGATTAAATCTGCTCCCAAAAGAGGGAAAAAGCTATTAAATCAGAGCGTTAGAGCAACCATAAGGGAGGTTCTAAGATGGGTTAATCAGGTGGTATTTCGAGATTTATTACATCAATGCAGAAGTTAATTAAAATAATTACATTGTTAGGGTTAAAAGATGTACATAGTAAAGAAAAAGTCTTATTTATAAAGAAAAAGTCGTTGTCTTTTTAGTCAGACGTGCAAAGTTAATTATTTTCAAAATCAGTGTTATGAGTTATCTATTATTTTTTTATAATTAAATTATAATTCGAATTATACTACCTATACCATGTTGCCACTTTTAATTAATACAAAGCGGCCTATTCCGATTACGATAAATGATGTCACTTATAATTTGTATACGATATTTTATAGTTTAAAGTTCTGTCGCTTTAAAGAGCAAATCGTGTTGCTGCATTAAGTTTATTGTTTCTTCCTTTTTAATTTAATTAAGATATATTTTTAGTTTTTAGACATTTCAGATGGTTTAGAGAATTAAATTGACTCATTCTCCATTCCGTCGACATACTGAATGAAGGATTACAAGCACGGTTTGTTTGTTCACTATGCGGCAATTCAATCTAGTGAAGCAAATATTCGTTAATACATTGTAATCTTTCTAGTTAGAATTATTTATTTCTCTTTGTGAATATCCAGGCATCGGAGTTTCCGGTTATAAATGAATCGATGAGATCAAAAGGGGTATATCAGTCCCATTTCTGCAAAGGGTTATTAATGGCTAACATCAATTTCTTATAGATAGGTAGACGTTTTGTAGGGAAAGGGCATGAGTCGCCACAATCCTAATGTTTCTGCGTACAAGCATAGGACAACATTTTCACAATTCTTCTTATATCAGCAAGATACTGCTAACAAGGGAGCAAATGAGGTATGCTCTATGTTGCTAAAATATATTGACAAGTACGTTCCTAAGACTGAAAAAGACTTGCATCTATTCTCGGATGGATGCCCAGGGCAGAAAAAGAACCATACGGTAGTACGATTTCTTTTTGCTCTGGCTGCTACTAAACATTTCGAGCAACCTAATGATCATGCTTTTGGCACGATAAAAAGAAATGAATGACCTTATCTATGAGCCTGACGTTTATAATAGCAGCTTTATTAAACCAGCAAGTACAAAATTCGAAGTAGAAACACAACAAAGTAATGCTCTAGATTTCAATGGTGGGTGGTCCAGTGTCTTTTTTAAAAAAAGTGCATCTCTACCGACTCGTATGATAAAGAAGTGCTCAGGAGTCAAAAGGAAACATTTGCACCCATCTTCTTACATGCAGTTTACATAACGCTCTGGATCTAAAGGTATCGTCGAAGTATACACATACATTCAGGAATTCATTATGACCTGCTAAAGTTATATGTGAAAGATATTACTTTACCTTGGCAATAAGCCCATAAGGAAGATGAGAAAATTCCTATTAAAGCTAAAAAGCTAGAAAGCATCCATTCCATGCTTGAATACATCCCAGAGTTAAACCTTCAGTTTTACAACAGCTTACTCTGGTGGCCTACATCGCAGGTCGAAGATAATGAGAGTATAGATTAGGAAGACTAGCAGACTCACTTTTTCTTCTTCAAGTGTGGAAGGGTACGGCTCTAGTTTAAACCCCACCTCCACGTACTGTAATATATTTCCATTAGATTGCTGGTTCAGCTTCATCCACATGCGCGATCTCCTGCAGCCGCGACTTGTTTCATTAAAAGACGTTGATTTCACTAAACGATTTTGTATATTTATTACTTTTAAATATGGGTATTTTATACACTATTGGTTTTGACAGGTAACTGATATAAAGTGGTCATAATCTGGTGTTATGAGATATTGATTTATAGGACCATGCCTAATAGAAACAAAGGGACTTTTCCCACACTGGTACACCTAATTTGTGTCACTTATTGAAGTTTATAGGACTATGCCTCAGAGAAACAAAGGGACTTTTCCCACACTGGTACACCTAATTTGTGTCACTTATTGAAGTTTATAGGACTCTGTCTCAGAAAAACAAAGGGACTCTTCCCACACTGGTACACCTAATTTGTATCACTTATTGAAGTTTATAGGACTCTGCCTCAGAAACCAAAGGGACTTTTCTTTTCCCGCACTACTTGGTCCGCTAGATCTTTGGTCTACAAGACATTCGCAATTCTGTCGCGTCAAGAAACGCGACAGTCTTTCTTTGTGGTAGTTGATCGAGTGATGCTGTTCCCTCGCCGGGAGCTAAGTTAAACTGAAATGGATCACCCTTTTGAGATGGGCGTGACCGGACTCGGCCTATTGCCGGTCACTTTGCGATGACGTTGACCATATTTAGGCAGATGCCATCGTATTGGTGGAGGGGTTGAACTGATACTTCGGTGTAACGAAGTGAAGCGCTAGAGGGGTTTGCTGCATTCGCTCGTAATATATTTTTAGAAGGTCACGGCAATAAACTAGGAGATAAGAGAACTTCAAAGGAAACTAGGCCGGTTTTAGTTGAACTAAATTAAAAGAAAGATTATATTTAGATATTTTTACCGACATAGTCTTTGTATTTGCCGATAACTGCGTCTTTTAAGCGAGTTAAATTTCCAAGAAAGACAAGCTTGAGCTTAGATATTTTGTGGGGGATTTTATACCTGCTTTGTTATTAATATTTATTTGCAAGTAAAAAATAGAGTTGTAGAAATTGAATAAACGGTTGGGTTTCCCCAACAAAGTGCCTTCTGCATCCAGATTTCGCATATCTACTTTTTTAAGCGTCATGCCTATACCTCATAGTACAGCTCTGAGAGCACATAGCATTTCACCATCCTTATCTTAAGTTTTAGGCTTAGATCATTGCTACAGCACAAGTATTTCATTTTCATTAAAGTTTCTCTTGCTTGTGCTATTCTGACCATTATAGTTTGCCCAGCGAGAACTGACACTCGAAGAGAAAGAAAAAATCCCTATGATGCCGTAGTTAACTTTTAAAAATTCGGAATACTAAAAAACGATGTAGTACGTGTACGCCTATAGTTTCCCAAAAGTATCAAAACCATGACTCGGTTTGCCGCTAATTCCCTTATTAGGTTACACGGAAGTACTTAATATGTCAAACAAAGAATTTTGGTAACATAAACTAATATTTCTAGAACAAGGGGCATATGACCAAGGCTGTAGGAACATAGGTGGAATGAATCAAATTGGCCTTTCTGAACACTGCTGAATAGTAACTTCTATGAGTACATAGACGTCTTCTGGTTAAATATCTGTGCTTTAATAGGCCCACGATACTGGTCCAGGGTTGATCCAGAACAAAAAAAAAACAAAACAACTTTCCTTTTCTTTTAATTAAAAAAAAAACGAGTTCCAAAGAGCTTAAACATAGTACGTCAAAGAAAAAGTTTCATTCTTAACAATACAACTTGGTCATTTTAATTCCAAATTAAATTTACGTAAAAGCAAATCCAACAATCCAAACAGAAATAATACCTTCCTTATTTGTTCTGGAGTTGTGCCTTTTATCATTTTGCCAATTAAAACCTTAAAAAGTAAAAGGCAACCTTATCAAACTTTTTCTTTTTAGGTAATTAGTAAAGTTACGTGTAATTTGCATTAATTTGGTCCTTGTTCTTTTAATTACAAAATCTTCGGTTGCTATCTTTCTTTTAAATGATTGCACGCTAATTAGACCTTTTTCCTTTAATTGGATAATACGCCACTGTTAGATATTTATGTAGATATTAGCATATTACTCGTACTTATGTTATACTGTGGAATATTGTTTCTCCACAACCATTAAAGAATGTAGAAATTTCGAAATCATTTTTAATAATAGAACATATACATTCTTACTCTTGAGTTAGAATATTTATACTGAAACACTTACTTCTTATGTGTTTCGCATGTATTTTCATTCCATAACAAGGTACGGTATGAATATTCTGTAATCGAACCAAACGACATAGATTGCCGTGGATTTCAAAATTGTCAGTGACAGATGCAAATGGTGACGGCGTCATAATTTTTGTCAGAAAACCTTCAATTTAAATGAAATAATGAGTGAAAAATCGAATGAATCAGATATAGAATTTGACATGCATTCATTTGATTCATACTTTCTGGTCGTGGAGAAAATATAGTCTGTTACTCAGTTAGAATGAAAAACTCAATACTCGTGGTTCCTCACGCTCGCTAGCGCTCACGTTCGGAATTTTCCACTCGTATCGAGTTTTTTCATTCTAACCTTGTTACAGAATATACTATTCTCCACAACCATTTAAGAATGTAGAAATTCCGAAATCATTTTTAATAATAGAACATATACATTCTTACTCTTGAGTTAGAATATTTATTCTGAAACATTTACTTCTTATGTGTTTCGCATGTATTTTCATTCCATAACAAGGTACGGTATGAATATTCTGTAATCGAACCAAACGACATAGATAGCCGTGGATTTCAAAATTAATTGTCAGTGACAGATGCAAATGGTGGCGGTGTCATAATTTTTGTCAGCAAAAGCTTCAATTTAAATGAAATAATGAGTGAAAAATCGAATGAATCAGATATAGAATGTGACAGTACTCCACCTGAAATAACAAATTAATGGTTGTGGAGAAAATATAGTCTGTTACTCAGTTAGAATGAAAAAACTCAATACTCGTGGTTCCTCACGCTCGCTAGCGCTCGCGTTCGGAATTTTCCACTCGTATAGAGTTTTTTCATTCTAACCTTGTTACAGAATATACTATTCCACAACAAACAAAAATAAACTAACTTAAACACACAGGTGAAGAGACTATTTGTAAAAAAAAATCAAATAAAAGAAAAATAGTTGGGTCACTTTAGCACCGAATATCTATTCTAAATTCTTCCTTTTTGTCACATAGGTCATTAGCCATTGTCATTTCTGTCAATCGTACTTTCCTGCACTGCACGAAGATTGATAAACAATTTAGTACAAAATCGATGGTTATGGGAGGAATATAAGAAAGAAGCTCGTGAAAGTCTTTACTTTATTTTTCCTAACGTCTTGCATAAGAGTACATTGATATCGTATGTCCAAACCTCTGAACCATTGTAGAGATAATGAGGCACAACGTAAGATTAAAAAAATAAAAAAAGTCCTCAAAGTATGCGGTGGGATCTATCACGCATGTCTTGAATTATTAGTCATAAAATGTATAGGTGAATGAAAAATAAAACTGTCAAGTTCTGAAGTTTTTACTTTTAAGAAAAGTACATTATTGTCATTGTCATTGCATAATACAGAATTAAAACACATATACAACAAAGAAACTAAAAATTATAAATTTAAACTAAATGAAAGACATGTCCACCTTCTACTCCCAAGAATGTTCTCATTCATTTTTTCACAGCATCAAAAACATTGGTGAGCACTTGGGGGGAGTTCTTATTCTCTTGAAATTTATTTGTAATTCTAGCCCGTAGGTCTTCTAAATTTTCACAAGGGGTTGTGACAATCGAGTTCTTAATGTGTGGCCATAACAAAATTCGCACGGCGTGAGGTCGCAAGAACGTGGTGGCCACATAACTGGCATATTACAACTAATGATTAGGTCTCCAAAAAATTCTTCAAGAAAATTTAAATTATCAAGAGTTACGTGAATTGGTGCGCCTTGGAAGTAGCCTTGTTGCATCTCTTCAACCTTCTTTCTCACCAACTTTCTGTGAATGCAGAGGCTTCTCTATAAAAAAGTGGACTTTCAGAACTCCACATTCTCATTTATTGAGAAGTTACATAACCAGAGAGGTAAAACCATGCCTCGTCTATAAAAAAGGTTTTTTCAATTACGTTTTCATTATTATGAAAATTACCCATAAACCACTCTGAAAATTGCATTCGCTGCGGCTTGTCGTTTGGTAACAATTCTTGAACTGAGCTTAGATAGACGTACATATTATGCAGGTCAAATTTTAGGATTGTATTCAGGTTCCGTAGGATATATTTACTTGCTGGCTTAAACGCCGAATAGGAATTTTTGGGTGTTCATTAACAATTTGCCTTAATTTTTCTACTTTCGGTGCAGTGCGAACTTTGGGTCTCCCACTGCCATCCTTTCTATTCAAACTTCCTGTTTCTCTAAACAAAGCCACAGATCTAGTCAAAACTTAGCGAAACTGGTCCAAATCCATGACTATGTGTGAAAATTCTGTTTGAAAATCCTGAATGGCGTCCCATGTTGAATAAACCCACTGGCCATTAAACCTTCTACCATTCAAGACATGCGTGATTGGTTCCACGGCGTACTTTGAGGACGCTTGCTTTATCTTACGTTATCTCTTTTCAGCGGAGTTTCAAAATTTGTAATTCCTTCTTGTTAACGTCTAAATTTTGTGCTGTTAATTTTGTGCTGTTAATTTACCTTTTAACTTAAACGTTAGGGCAGTAATATTTATATTTTTGGAATACAAATTAATTAACAATTTAAATACTAAGTTACGTTATTAAAATTTCTTAATAAAAGAAAACTGCTAACAAAGACAAATTTATAGCAGAATTCTACTATCTATGCACGAAATTCGGCCAGCGCACCTTAAAGTGATATCTTAAGCTATAAATAATTTTCTCGAGAGGAAATTAGTTTTCAGGTTTAGATTTAAATTTACGCTCGGTAATTAGTTTCGAACTACTTTTTTCATTTCGCTCTACTAGAAAGTTTTCTTCAGTAAAATTGTTCATAGATTACTTTGGACGTTAGAAAAAATTTTAATTATTGTGATATTCATTTTGCTAATTATTAAAAAAGAAGAATTAGATAAATCAGAAAGAATATGCACATTTTTTATTGCATAAATCATTTAAGGAAGTCTTTACAAACCCAAAAAAAAAATTTAAAGAAAATTACTAGGATAATTTAGCTACAGAAAATGTTTAGTTTTCGGTATAATTTATAACAATTTAAAAAGCAGCCAGTTGTCCTCAGTGAATAATAACGTTAGGAGATCAGCAGAAATAAGTGTCAATCTACATGTTAACGTAAAACTTAACCTAAAGTCGAACATGTTTGTTTTTCTCGGGAACGATCAGAAGTGGAACAATTGACTTTCTTGGGTTGATAGCATGCTTCGGTAAAAAATTCAGGTGTACAGGGTGTTTCGTTTTGGAGCTATTAAACGTCGAAGTCGAAATTTCCGCAATTTCCGTTGAAATCGCGTACAGGTCACAAAAGTGAAGTAAATCTATTTAAATTTTTAGAGGTTGTGGACGACCCGAAGCTTTAGAACTATATTGAATTTGATGAAGATCGGAAAATGGGAAGTAATACTTTTGAATTTTTATAGGTCGAAAAATGCCATTTGAAGACCCCTCTTTGGTACCTAAGAATTCGAAAACAAAACATCGGATCGAAAAACGGATTTATAAGTGAACCTTTAAAATCTCAAATACTGTTTTTTGCAATACATTTACCTAAAATCACTGGAAAATGGATATATTTCCGAAAAACTGGAAATCTCGATTTTTGACACAAATATTTCACGGTTTCTAATTTTTTGTGGGGTCAAAATGGTTCAAATTAATATCCCATCGTCATCGGACGGAGCTTGTCAAAATACATAATATCCATATTTTTTAGTTTCTTTATTCCTTATATGAAGGGAGCAACCGTCGATTAAATTTCGATTTTTGATGCCCTCGAGATCGGTACATTTGAATCACTCTGTATTTTTTCTATCTATTTTTTTTCAATTTTTCAATACCATCTTAAAAATGGATAATGAGATGAATACCAAATGGGTCATCCAGGAGCATATTCAAGGGGTAAAAACCGAATTTTCTTGATTTTTTCCATCGGAAAGAGCTCGTCGAAATACATGATATCCATATTTTTTAGTTTCTTCATTCTTTATAGAAAGGGAGCAATCCCAAATAAATTTGGATTTTTTCACTTTTTGACCTCGACATCGGTATATTTAATCACTCTGTATTTTTTCCTATCTCCTTTTTTACCATTTTTTTAACACTCTTATAAAGGAATAATCACAGTTTAAAATGAATATCGAATGGGTCATCCAGGAGCGTATTTAAGGGGTAAAAACCGAATATTCTTGATTTTTTTCGACAAATCCTATTTTTAACAAACATTATTCCACACTATTTTCCTTATTTAGTGATTCTTTTTCGGCTTATTGTATATGTTAATTATCTAAGAATGCCTCCCGCGAATTTAAATCGCTAATTTTTTCGTTAAGGGTATGAATAAATAGGATTATTTGCATTGCGGATATGCAAAATTAAAAAGAAAATTGAATTTTCGAAGATTGCCATGAAAATAAATAATTGCAGTTTACTTACTTCAAATTACTAAGATATGATGTTTAAAAATTTTGCAAAAATGCAAGTTTTTGTTCCAAAATTAAAAGGTTTCTGGACCGATTTCGGCTTGAAGTATACGTGAATAAGATTTTAGGAACCTTCTACTCTAAGTGCAGAGATATTTCATCGAGTGCCATTTTAATTGATTTTTCGATGACCCTACAACACATTTACCATGTACTTATTATGAGTCATTTTGACGACACAACCAATGGGATCACGTTTTACAAATTTCGAAATTCGCGCGAAAATGTGCAGTAGAAAATCCCTTTTTTTTTGTTAATAAATTAAATGGATAACAGCAACCGACATAAAGATTTTATTTATGCAGAGAATGTTAAAAATATATTTCAGAGTTATTTGGGTTATATGCATATTTCTTATTATGTTCGCAGTAAAGGGACCCATTTAAATTAATTTAGCACGCTCTTCATAAACTATTTTTTCCACATTTTTAAAACAGCATAAAAGAAAAAGAATAAACATTCGATATTGATAAAACTAATAATTATAACTAGGGGCAACGAATGATTTATAAATAGTTAGCTTCTAAGTTGAATATCATGCTTTAACAAATTGTAAAGAATTAAATACTTGAGCCTCGTACTTTCCAAAATTATGGAACCCCTTCTTTAGAGCAAGCAGAAAAAATTGTCATACTATTAACCTTTCAGAATAACTTTGATGTGAACAAAAAATTTTACTCTCGATTTTACCTTAGTCTATTTGTCAGGAAAACTAAAATATATCACAGGACTTCAGTAACACAGCCGTCCGCTTGTTTTAGTAAAATATCCTATTTCCTTCTCTATCCTTATAGATCTTCTGTTAAAAATGTTGTATGTTCAACAGGCCGTATCTCCGACCCAAAACGTTTCCTGACCTATATTTATGGGAATTCTTTTTTGAGTAATTTCTTAAAGTTTTTACGCAACTGTTTAATCCAACATAAATGCCCACAACAGTTTTAGAGAGTAACAGTTTATTCGTTTCAGTTAACTTGTTCGAACTTAACTAATACTTCTAAGTTGGATATTTTACCAATGAGAACATACTAACCTCTATTCGACTAAAGAGGACTAAAGGAAAAACTACAAAGAAGAAAAGTACAGGATGATGGGATATACCCAGATATGTAACTATACGCAGCTGATCGTTAAGGCAGTAACGTAAACAATATACAAGTTTAGGCATAATCAATTTTATAAAAAGAAATAGAACCAATATTGGAAACATCAACTTCATCATCAACAATTCTTTCTCCTGTACAATTTCATGTGTGATGCCACAATATTAATAATTTTTCTTACTTGCCTCTAATTAACTGTGGATTGAAATTAGTATTTTTAACGGTCATATTCTCCAACGCAAGTCCGGTCCAACTTGACAACCAAAAGATTTAAACTGACAAGTGTAAGAATAAAACAATTAAATTTTATACTATAAATTTGTTTCTGAGAGTTTTCGCAAATATATAAAGAAAAGGGCAGTTTTAGTATATACTTTCGACAATTATACAACTAAATTCAGTCTATCAATCCGTTCCAAGATAATAATCATTTGGAAACCCAGGAAATTGCTGAAATATCAGAATAATTCATAAGTTTTTAATGACGACTTATTAACAATGACAGGACAAAAACCTGTCAAAACATAACTGATCGACGATCTTAATTTAAACCAGTACTAAATCTTAAACCTTCTTAGTGAATCTAAATGTACAAGTTTTTGATAGAAAATAAATAAAACGAAAATAATAACAATTCAACATAAATTTCAATGTTAATCTAAAATGTTTAGCAACAGCACTAGCACGATAAAGTTAACAAGACGAAGCGAAATTTTAATTAAATTTCTTCTCATCTTGAAACGGGTGAATATGCATTTTTGATATTAGCAAACTAATATTAAAAAGATTTTATCAAAGCTTACCAACATAAAATTTGTTTCAGGATAATTAAAGTTAATTGAATACAATTTTAAGAGATGAACCAAAAATATCTCAGTAATAGCTTGTTTCTTAATTAAGAATACCCTGTGGATCAACGCGAGAATTCCAGAGTCGGAGTAGATAAATATAATATTAAATAAAAACCAATTCAAACCATTTAAATAAACCTTTTTCACTCCGCTGGTTGGTTATTCTCAAGAATGTTAGTGTGGTCGCAATTTTTTCAATAAATTTATTTCAAAATATATTGGGTGTAATTAGAATTTGTTCTTTTTTCCGAAACACCCTCTTGAGTCTAGTAGAAATCACATCATAACGTGTTGAAATCAAAATCTAGCCTTTTGCTTCATCAACATTTAACTTTTTCATTTATTTTTCTTCTCTAATATTTATTGAGATATGACGTCTTAACATGTTTTTTACTTTATTTTTATTTTTCATCCATACGGATTATGGATGCTTAAACACTATTAAATTTTAAAAAAATTAACCAATCAGTACCGCGTATGGACATATTTACTTCTGATCGACTTTACATCGACGGAGCATTCTTGAAATTAAATTTCTAATTTAATTTTGATTAATTTTGTTCCATCCCAACAACCATTACTCCTATGTCTTGGGGACGAGACTGTTGCTCTCTTAATTGTCTGCCAAGAATATCTTACATGCTAAATTGGGTTGATATCTGGGCTATACGGTGACTAATTCACTGTTTCAATATTTACCTTAGAATCAACCTCCCGTCACTCTCTTCATTACAGAGGAGTAAGGTTGTTGAGATCCAAAATGAAATTGATCAAAATGATATTAGTAATTTCATTTCAAGTACCTGTGTCACATACATGTTCGGCTTCAGAAAATCTCAGGTTATTAATAGCGATTAAACAAAGTTAGGTTCACTGGGTCGAATTATAACCTTGTTTGTGATCTGTCATTTGAAGTGTTGCCATTTTGCTTGCTCGATGGTGTAAGAAATGAGCTTATTTAAACCTTGTGGATTTTATTAATATGTACTAATATACTTAAACGTAATAATAAAGTAACAATTATGTATCAGTAAACTATAAACTTAGTCCAACTTAAATAAAAAATGATCTTTTTAAAAAAGAATTAAAATTAATAAAGTAAAAGTGAAAACTAAAAACACTAAAAGTCGGCAACAAATTGGTTCGCTCGTCGGATATGATATACCGACGTGAATAACGATTAGAATTCGTAAGACCATAGGCGCCCAATTTATAACTAACCACGATGTGTCGACATGCTTTGCGGTGGAAACAGGTTACCAACGGTTCGTAGGTCACCTGATATCGCATAATTTCTGGAAGTTTATTTTTATTTTTACGAACCTAAAATATACCGGGTCTCGCGTTGTGCCATAGGGCCTTACTGTGCTGAAAACGACCACAGAGCCAAAAACAAGTTAATACTGCAAATCATAAATATAATAAATTATAATTTAAAAATCAAAAACCATGCTTTTATAAGTAGCGCACGAAAAGTTAAAAATAATTATTATTTTCCTTTTATAGCAGTACAATTTAACGGAATACCGGGGTGTGCAGTGTGCGCAGATGAGGAACGTAAAGCAACTAACAAACTGTGCCTCCCTTTACTCCGCACACATGCATACCACGGTTTACTGTTCACTTGTACTGCTGCAAAATATTTCGTCTTTAAATAGGCAATTAAATTTAAAAGCGTGGGGCGCACTTATATGCTTGCCATCAGCATAATATTATTTACTTATGTCGCTTATAATATGTGTGTATTATATATGTATAACTACCATACATGCACCTAACTAGGTAACTGTGAATATACAAATGTAATGTAGTTACCTACCTACATTACGTTTTGTTAATTATGTCTAGACTGCTATATAAGTGCGCCCCACGCTTTCAAAATTTAATTACCTATTTAAAGATCAAATGCTTTATAACTGTACAGTTAACAGAAAACCGGGGTATGCATATGTGCGGAGTAAAGGAAGGCACTGTTTATTAGTTGGCTTACTTTTTCACGCTGCAAACACTGCACACCCCGATTTTCTTGAACTTGTATAGCTATAAAAGGAACATAATTATTTTTAACTTTTTAGTGCGCTACTTATAAAAGCGTCATTTCGAAGAACTTACTGTTAGCCATTCAGAAGTTCCTATAACCACCTCTCGCCTCCATCATCATACAAGGTCGATGGTATCATATTATTGTATTGTTATCAGAATTGCATAAGTGTGTTAAGTTTCAAATCGATACGATATTAGAAGTGTATGATTTACTGTTTGTTAGCAATTTAGAAGTTCCCATGGCCAAATCCATCCTCCATCATCAGACGCTCCTGGTCACAATAATAAGTAATCAAAGAACTCAGTGAGCCAAGTCAAATGAGCCCAAACTCGATGGGCTTATTATTAGCCGTTGTGGAGTCCCTATGATCACCTCACACCTCCATCATCATACAAGATCGATGCAGTAGCGTACCTAGCATTTTGGGACGAGAGGGGCGGCAGATCACCATGGGGTGAATTAGTATTATTTTACAAATAAAACACAGATGCGCCATGAACTAGGGGCGGGGGGCTGACTGCCTCCCCTAGGTACGACACTGGTCGATGGTACCATATTATTGTATTGTCACCAGAATAGCATAAGTTTGCAAAGTTTCGAATCGATACGACAATTAGAAGTGGGTGAAAAGTGGGTTGTAAGATTTGCTTACAATGTTAGGAAGTTACAGGTCAAGGTAATAAAAGCGTGTTAAAAAAGAAGCTAAAAACCCTATGCCGAACTTATACTTAAATTTCATATTCATAATAAGTACTTGTAATATACCTCTTTATACACTCATTACAGTCCAGAAAAAAAAGTTTCGTAATTTTTGGACTAAATATAATTCCGACTGGAAATTGCCATGCGAAGCAATATTGCAATATAATTAACCACGTTTGCGCAAAGGAATGGAAAATGCAATTCAGCGTGAAGTAATAGGTAAAAATTTGAGGCTTACCATCGATGAATCACCGGATTTAAAGAAAAACTCCATGGCCAATGTTGCAGTTCGAACATTAAATCCACGAGGACCGTCATCCCCCTATTTAATAGCCAGTAAAAGACTTCAGTGCTGCACTGGCGAACCCATAAAAAATTAAGTAGTAACCACCGTACACAAATTTACTGGGTGATCTTCTTTTAGTATTATGTAAATTATCTTCTACTTTTAAACACAGTTTATTTACAATTCCGCCGATTATAGTCAGGCACCGCCTTTATGACTGAAAATGTGTGACGAGGCAACATGGGTTAGTACAATCGAAATACAACGCCCATTACGAATTATAAGTATAGTGGTATAGGCATGTAATTGAAATTTTCATTCGATTATGGAAATAATATACATATTATATTATTAATCCGATTTTCAAAATATTTGCCAACCACTGGTTCTTTTAATCTGAAACGTGGCCATTGCTCCACAATTAAAATTATTTAAATATATGTTTATTTTAGAACCACGGCCATTAATCTATAATGCATGGATTAAATTTTAGCATATTATACGCATTGATATTCGCGCCTCGACGTAAAATATTTTTCATATTAGAAAAGCTTCCCTCTTCCTTTGTATTTCAAGTTCGCCAATTGTGCGTAAAAAATGTATACGGGATACAGGTTCATATTGAGATGCAAAAGGGTGGCACAAATTCAATAAAAAGTTTTACATATTTTTGAAAGGATAATGAGAAACGATAAGCTATATTTATCAAATAATATTATATATCTGATATAAAAATATAGGGGTGTGTTCAGCTTTTTAAATGATGCATGTAGATTTTTTTTTAAATAACTATAATTTAAAAAGAATTATGTGTTTATACTGCTTTATTCCAGAAAAATTAATAGAGTTAACATTGATGCACACACCAACGAGCAAAATTCTTTAAAAACAATCTCGTACAAACTAATACTTAATAAATGGCTTTGTGTGTTTGGAAATCTTTTCTTATACTTCTAATTGTACAGATTTTAAAATAATCAATGACCAAAATGCCCCTTTGACACCTTCTGAAGATAAAATCGTCTCACTATTATTCTGTACAATACATATAACAAAAATATTAGCTAGGAAAAGGTAAAAGAAATTAAACGAAGATCCAAATTTTGTTTTAATAAACGTTAACCACCTATTTTAAACACTAAACTAATGACAAAAAAATATACTAAAATACTTTGTCTTTATAAATTAACTAAAATAACTCCAAAATAAATTATTGAGGCTTTAAAACTACGTGATGTCATTCTTACACTTTAAACCACTGATGGTAACATGGCTTTGAGAGATACAACTCAATAGTAAATTTTTCCGTTATTATTTGTGGCTGGCGCTGTCACAACTGACAATTATTATTACTTCCTGATTCCTCCTTGTTATCATTTATTATTCAATAATAAATAACGCAAGTGTCATTAATAATCGCTATCAAAAATTAAAATCTTACACTAAGAACTTTCCAAATTTCTTTAGATTTCTGGCTAGTCTTCAAGAAAAGAAATAATACATTTTATAAAAAAAAACCTGTGAAAGCTCGTTCGACAATGTTCATTATTCTCTAGAAAATCGCTTTAAGTGTTCCACAACATTTAGTGGTATTGAAAAACGATAATAGACTCCTTTTGACTAATGGCACGTTGCTTGAAGTTTTTGTGAAAAAAAGAAAGATATCTATAGCAGGGAAGAATTTTTCATAGACATTTATAAGTAAAAATCTGTCTGGTTTGTAGTCTGTTGGTACAAAAAATAACTGAATAATGAACTTTATTAAGGTGAGCTTCACGGATGTGAGAAATTGTACTATTTCTAGCCGCTAATTGCCGAAAATTCACCTAACGGTAAAAAGGCTAGAAAGTAACTAAGTAATTACCGAAAAAAGAATGAAAACTGTATTTACCGTTAGTATTTAGATTAGCGAGAATGCTGCGAGAAAGTTTATTTCAGTCACTTTAGTGACACTAAAAGTATACCAATGCGTTTGGAAAACAGTTTTTGCTATATTTTAGGCGCAGTTTATACATTATGGATCATTATATTTGTGTAAATAAAACACAATTTGAAATACAACCATTTTTATTTCTGAAATGTAAAAAAAATGCTGATGAAAGTGTCACTAAAAACAATCAGTGAGATGAGATTGTTAAAGCTTACCCAAAACAAAAAAGTTAAGTTGTATATTTTTATTTTTTTCTTAAGACATGCTTAAAATATAATTAAGTTAATTAAAATTTTTGTGGTAAAAGAAAGATATCTATAGCAAAGAATAATTTTTCATGGACATTATTTATAAGTAAAAATCTGTCTGGTTCTGCTTGTCCAAATACAAAATTTGGGTCATTTTTTCAATTTTTTTAAACTTGATTTATATAACTACAAAAAATAACTGAATAATGATCTTTACTGAGGTGAGCTTCACTGATGTGAGAGATTTTACTGTTTTAGCCGTTAATTACCGAAAAAAGAATTATGAGTGTATTTGTCGCTAGTTTTTAAATTTGCGAGAATGCTGTGAGAAAGTTTAGTTCAGTCACTATAGTGAGCCCAAAACGACACCAATGCGTTTGGAAAACAGTTTTTGCTATATTTTAAGAATAGTTTATAAATTATGGTTCACTATATTTCTGTAAATAAAACACAATTTTAAATACAACCATTTTTATTTCTGAAATATAAAAAAAAATGCTGATGAAAGTGTCACTAAAAACAATCAGTGAGATGAGATTGTTAAAGCTTACCCACAACAAAAAAGTTAAGTTGTATATTTTTATTTTTTTCTTAAGACATGCTTAAAATATAATTAAGTTAATTAAAGTTTTTGTGGTAAAAGAAAGATATCTATAGCAAAGAATAATTTTTCATGGACATTATTTATAAGTAAAAATCTGTCTGGTTCTGCTTGTCCAAATACAAAATTTGGGTCATTTTTTCAATTTTTTTAAACTTGATTTATATAACTACAAAAAATAACTGAATAATGATCTTTACTGAGGTGAGCTTCACTGATGTGAGAGATTTTACTGTTTTAGCCGTTAATTACCGAAAAAAGAATTATGAGTGTATTTGTCGCTAGTTTTTAAATTTGCGAGAATGCTGTGAGAAAGTTTAGTTCAGTCACTATAGTGAGCCCAAAACGACACCAATGCGTTTGGAAAACAGTTCTTGCTATATTTTAAGAATAGTTTATAAATTATGGTTCACTATATTTCTGTAAATAAAACACAATTTTAAATACAACCATTTTTATTACTGGAAAACAAAAAAAATGTGTATGAAAGTGTCACTAAGAACAATCGCTGAGGTGAGATTTTTAAAGTTTACCACAAAACAAAAAAGTTAAGTTTCATAAATTAATTTTTGTCGTAAAATATTCTTAAAATACAGTTAAAATGTTGCTTAATAAAACCTATTTATAAAACAATTTCCTAAGTGCTTTCCGGGTGGACCACATATTTAAGATCTTATAGGAATATGCAGTTTGTCAAAATTTTCTAAACGGCATTTATTGTACCAGACTAAAAATATTTTAATTTTTACATCTAACACGCTGTGAAGTATTGTGGGGATATTTTTCTCAGAATGGATCTAAATTATTTTTTCTTCTTTTCGAATTACTTAGAATATAATCTAAATAATAATTGTCTTAATTATATGATATCGATCAGTTAAAAATTTTTACAAGAAAAATTTATTTTTAATTTAAATTATTTTAGTGCTAGTTTATTGTTAGCTACAATTTACGTTTTTAAAGTTTTTGGGCCGACAAATTAGGTTGATGTGTGGAATCCTAATTAATTCCATCCGGGGGCAACCTGTATCCCTGTTCCCTATCCTTATTATAATTTTCAGGTAAGAAGATAATTTTTAGCCTAAATATTTCGAATGTTTGTTTAGCTATTCACTGTATTGCGACCTACGAGATCCAAATATTTGACCAATCAATATCACATGCTTGGTTTCTAAGGAAGAAAGGGAATAGATGCTGAGGTATGGACAGACGTTATGAACACAAAGATAAATGGTCGACCCCTTAATATAAATTGCCTATTATGTTGTAATGGAATAGAGCCTTGGGGGTCGTACAGGTCAATATTTGTCAGTGTATTATACCGCTGCTCCATTAATCTTTAAGAGCTTCGTATTTGTATTGTTTCTCTTAGAAGTAGCAGTACATTCGCAAACTTTATTCTCAGGAATTTAGTTTCTATGTTTCTAGCTACTGTAGCATTTGGGTAAACTCTGGAACATTAAGCAGTTAATATGAAGCACGTTTTCCATTATACCCTGCTTGAACGTTAGTGGTTCCGCTTGTACCTAATGCTAATTTTGTATTATTATGACAATAAGGAAGATGCACATACTTTTTTTGCATCAATCGATTAAGGAAATCATTAAAAACCCAAAAAAATATTTTGAAAAAAATTGCTAAGATAATTTAGCTACAAAAAATGTTTACTTTTCGGTAAAATTTATTACAATTTAAAAAGCAGTCATTTGTCCTTAATGAATACTGATGTCAAATCAGCAAAAATCAGTGTCAATCTGCATGTTAACGTAAAGCTTAACCTAAAGTCAAACAGGTTTGTTTTTCTCGAAAGTAGTCAGAGGGGGAGCAATCGAATTTTTTCGGGTGGGTAGAGGAATAGTGCAACTAGCTTCGATAAAAAATTTAGTTCTACAGGATGTTTCGTCTCGGAGCTATTAAACGCCAAAGTCGAAATTTCCGCGATTTTTGTTGAAATCGAGGAAAGGTCGCGAAAGTAAATTAAATCGATGTAAATTTTGTAGGTTGTAGAGAACCCGGAGCTTCAGAACTCTGTTGAAACTGGTGAGGGTCGGAAAATGGCAAAATCATTTTAAATTCACAGAACACAACTTAGTTGTATTCCTACACTTGTCAATTTAAATACTCTATTGTCAAATTAGGCTAGTCTGAGCAACAGTGAATCTACTACTCGTTTAAGTTTTGGATGACACAAACAATTTCACAACAAAAAAGTTGTCAAAATTTAACTCATCAATTACCAGGACTAAATTGAAAACCGCGGATTAAACTTTGTGAATTACATGGACTTTTTTTATTGTTGCTCTGCTTGAGTACTTATTCTCTGGTATTGTTCAAACATCACATTAGTTGTATACACGTAAATAGTAAAACTGTATTAAAATTTGTTTAACGACTCTGGGAATAATAAAAAAACATTCAGAAAAACACACATAAATCCGGTTTTTGTCTAAACTGTAATTACTAATATTCGCCTTCTTGGCTTTTAATAATTAATGGCTGCAAAATGCAAAAATGTATCCAAAAGCAAGTTTGGGGTTTCAAATTTATTTTAATTACAATAAACCTTCGAAATTCTCGGAAGAATTTTCAACATAAAATTTTCGTAATAACTAAAAGTTGGGACGACATTTAATTTCGCATTTACTAAAACTCCGAAAATTACTCCGACTAAAATAATTATAGAGAAAGACAATTTCGTAATCCAGGAATTAAAATATGAGGATACACTTGTTTACGTAATTTTTAATGCTATTATATGCAGAATTACCAGGTTTAATTACATTAAATTATATGCTGCCATAATTTAAATTCTGCTTAATGATAATTCTCCAGGGAAAACTTTAAATTGAGGGGTCTAGATCCAAAGTGTACAATCTACAGGATTTATGAAACCTGAACAAACAGAAACAACCTATATTAAAATAGAGTAATTTGGCTTGACTTTGCCACTTTTACCTATGTGTTTAATAGGGAATAATATATGCATATAACTCAAATAAATCTGAAATATTTTTTATATTCTCTACATAAATTAAATTTTTATGGTGGTTGCTGTTATTCATTTTGGGCTTTATTAACAAAACAAGATTTCCTACTGCAGGTTTGCAAAATTTTTTATGTAAATTGATAGTTAATAGTTATACGAACAAAATGAGCTCGGTACGCCGGGATTCATTATTTTTAAAACAATTAATTATTATAAAAAAGCAAAAATGTTTTTTTACCCAGGGTGTTTTCTAATTGAATGTCAATATTTAAGGGGCGATTTTCGGGTCCATTCTAAAAAGAAAACTTCAAATGAACGTATGTCCTAAACGTCTTAACTTTTGAGATACAGGGTGGTAAAATTTTCAAAAATAAATAGTTTTTTATTAAAATCTGTAATACCACTTTAGATATTTTAATTAAATTTGGCATACATGTACTATATATCAAGAGGCATTATTTAGTGTACCACAATTTTTTTTTCTTTAAACCAGTGGCGTTCGTACGGAATTTCACCTGCCTATTTTGGCAGATATTGATGGTACGCCACTGATTTCTCGTAATGCAGAGAAAAGGATTTTATTTTTTTAAGCGAAAACCGTGCATCGGATTGAAAAAATGCAAGAGATCAAATTTGCTTAGAAATGATTGGGAATTTCAGGAATGATTTTAATTTTACGAGAAATCAGTGGCGTACCATCAATATCTGCCAAAATAGGCAGGTGAAATTCCGTACGAACGCCACTGGTTTAAAGAAAAAAAATTGTGGTACACTAAATAATGCCTCTTGATACATAGTACATGTATGCCAAATTTAATTAAAATATCTAAAGTGGTATTACAGATTTTAATAAAAAACTATTTATTTTTGAAAACTTTACCACCCTGTATCTCAAAAGTTAAGACGTTTAGGACATACGTTCATATGTTTCTTTTTAGAATGGACCCAAAAATCGCCCCTTAAATATTGACATTCAATTAGAAAACACCCTGGGTAAAAAAACATTTTTGCTTTTTTATAATAATTAATTGTTTTAAAAATACTTTCGGCTTAATGAATCCCGGCGTACCGAGCTCATTTTGTTCGTATGACTATTAGCTATGAATTTACATAAAAAATTTTTGATTCCGCGATGACGGTACTTTCAGTGTCACCGGCTCCCGACCTATTAGTAAGCTTCACAAAATTCAATAAACCTAACCATAACATCACTTTTTACAGTTACTGGATGTACTTAAGTGCTGGAAGATTCTGTTGTTCTGTTCGAAATGTCATCGTCTGCAGTTTTGTTCCCGTCGTTGTTTTTTAGCTATGGCATTTTCATTTTCATTAAAGTCTATTTTTTCACAATAAAGCTAAATATATTGAACACATTTAAGTCCTTGTTAATTTTTCCACCCTGTAAAACCCTTTAGATTATAATTTTTTTTTCGCTCAACACTGCCTAAATCAAATTTATGTAAAGTAAAATAAAATTAACGCTTAATCGGTAAAGTACATTTTTTTATTAATTTGGACTTCCCTGTATAAAATCATTACACTCTTGATTCAATTTGATATAAAAAAAATGTATTCATTGAATACTATCCGAATAAGTTTGTAGTGAAAACTGAGCTATTCGGTACCCTTACCTTCGTGTATCTTCTTTCAAAGAATGAAGATCAATAAAAGTGGTAAAAATGGAAAATCTCCTTAAAAAAAAATAAGATACAAAATTCTGACCGATACGTCTTAAGATATGATAAGAAGCTTTAATAATCCATATTTAGATCTTGTGAACCTACTTTGTTTTTTCACCCTGTACATCATCTAGTTTTTCTTTTTTTCTAAATTCTGTCTAAAATTTCAAATTGGCATTGTCGCTAAGTACATTAAACTCGATCAATTTATTCTTTAAATTACAGCGTTCCTAATTTGGTGCTAAAAATTCCATTATCCGAACCTATTGACGGGCAGTTTACAAATTATAAAAACACTGTAATCTTATCGATTACCTAGAACTCCTAAAGTACAGACAGTGTAGTAGGGAACTAAATATATACTGGTATGATAAATACCCTAAATAAGTCAACCTGCCATCTAGCACACTGGCTAGACTATCTTGCTGTGCCTTCAAGTACCAATAAACTATACTGTCCTGCAAGCACTCCAAAATGAACTGACTTGCAGTCACTAAAACTTTCTAGACCCTCACTGAGCCTATACTACAAAACTGTCTTACAGATAACAATAATAATCACTTTGGTACTAACTTGGAAATCTTACTTATGCAGTTCTTTAATTACCTGCTTTACAAATTTATCTAATCTTTACTGGAATTCTCCATAGTTCCAAGATGTTAGGGTTTGGTAACTACCCACCACCTACGCCGATTCTTCTTACTCAAAGGCCCAGGACCAGGAGAGCTCTCATGACTTTTTTTCAGCCTATATATCTTTTTCTCCCTTAAATTTTGGCAGCTTAGCCAACCAAACAAAACACTTCCTGTTCATCATGCCACTACATAAAACAGTTACTAATTATTTTCTCCTTAAGGAAAACACCACTAACTCCAGCCGCTCCACAAATTTACTTCACAAATCTTTGCAATAATTAGATTATCAGAGCCCGATCATATATCTATTTATTGGTTATTTCCAGTTCCTCAACGTCACCTTGAAACCCAACCTTTTTTTTTGGAGTCCCTTAAGCTCCGCAAAAAGTACATTGGAGTGTGTACAGTTCTTACTCCTAACTACTATATTGTTGCAGTACAAGAATTTAACACAGAAATATAAATGGTTTTCCTTACGTCTAAACATGTGAGATATTAAAAAGAAAACTATAAAACATCGCCCAATAATAAACCAAATTTACAGAACCTATTCTAGAGTACATTCTAGTCCAAAATCACTCGAACGCGCAAAGCGTAAAAGACAAACTTCACTTCGAATATACGTTCAATTCAGGCGCGTTCGAAAGAAAGCTTATTTTAAAAGATATCGGGAGTGCTAGAAGATGTAATTCACTAAATTATTTAAAAATTTTTGTAACGGGGACAACCCGTTACAGAATCAAATATACGTAATTCTTTTATCTTGAGTTTCTCTTGGTGGTCTTTTATTGCACTAGCGCGAAAATTTATTTCCTTACATTTTTACTATATTACCTATCAGACAGAAACAATTTCGCCACTTACCGCCTTTCGCCATTTCATCAAGTACAAAGAAAAACAAAAAGAACGAAGAAGAAATTCTATTCTATTTTACTCTATTATATATATTATATTCTATTTTGTGACTATGGGGATCAGATTACCTGCGTCAGGGATGAAGGGTGTAAGAGTGAAATAGACAGGTAGATCAAATATGAATGAAAGAGGTAAAACCATTTTAGAAATTGTCATTTCATCGAGAACAAAGAAAAAATCAAAAAAGAAAACTACGGCAACTATCAGATCAGATAGTTAGACGGCAACTATAGGATCACATTGACTGCGTCAAGGATGAAAGGTGTAAAAGTAAAATAGCCAAACAGATAAAATTTAAATAATTATTGCAATAATGATTATTTATTGCATATTGTGCAAATTGGCACACCAACGGTTTCTTATTTACCTGATGTATCCTTTCTAAGAAATAGTTTATTGTCTTGTACGCGATCACGTAGACTGCAGTCGCTGCTTGGACTAAAGGGAAACGTACGTGAGATGGAATATTATTATTCACTATTTCAGGACGACTGATTTGTTGAAGTCCAAAGTTCTAAAAATTTGGGTATTTTAATTACTTCGCTGAACTTCATCTTCTAGCAAACTTAAAATGACCAACAGGAAAAAAAGAGCCAAACTGTGAAACCGTTAGAGTAACACGTCTTGTGACAAACCGAGCTTATTATTATCCAATATGTTTTCGGTTTGTTTGAGAAAATTTTTGTATCTGTTTATAAAAATAGTAGGTTTTTATGTTGTAATAAATTATAGTAAGGAAATTCATTAATATTTAAAACCGATCATTTTGGCAACTATGCACAGTAAAAAATCCAGTTGATTAACCACAAGAGATGTCTGATTTTATTGGCCGGATTAAATTTTTTGATTTAATTTGTAATTATTTTCTAAATCAGTTTCATAATCTTCGTTATGATTCAAACAAATTACTCATTCTCGATTACTTTAAATCGATACTGATCAAATGCATAAAAAAGACAAACATTTTAAATCATATTTCCTTGTTAAAATAATCACAATAATCAGTATCAATCACCTACTGACTAAAAAATACTCAAACTTCTAAACCAAGCCGCCAACACATGCGCAGTACGCAACCTTCTAATCACAAGGGAGTACCGATATCCATCCACCCCGCTGCAATCTGCAAAAATTCCATTTAATCGGCAGTAGGTATGGCGGTTTCTGTGATAGTGCAATGTGCAATGTGAGGTTATAACGAATGAAGTGGTCAACCTGTTCTAAAATTTTACGAATATTCTTTTAAAAACTTTGTTGTTACATCATGTTGGTGAAATTATGTTTCAAAAACAAAAGAAATACGCAAAAATCTCAGATCTTGAATCCAATCCCTTGGAGGAACTCATGCACCAATGTAAGTTATTTTCCATGTATTTTCAAAGAAAAGATTTGTCATGCCAGGTCTTCATTAGTGTTTTATGTATTTATTTACAGATGAGTAAATAATTTTCGTGTTTTTACTTCATATAATTATTTTCAACTTTTACACTGAAAAATAAATTATTAAATTTTAAATCAAATTCAACCCAATTTTGACTAAATCCAGGTCCACGCCTCACCTCCCCGGATTTTTGTTTATGATATGGGACAACCAATTCCCATGCTTTGGGAATTTGCATTACCTATCTTTTATATAATTTCATCTGTTTGTTCTTTAATGTGTTCCCTTTTCTTATGTATTATAGTATTGTCATTTAATAAATAAAATCGACGCCCTAATCAGGTACTTTATAGGGCGGAGAGGGGAAGGGCGGTGCTACTGATGATTGCATATCAATCACATTGGATTTAAGATTTAATAAAAAATGATTAGAGTATTATGGAAATTTAATCATTATGGAAGAAAATTTTAATAAAAATTGATTTAGATGTAATCAGAATTAATTGTTAGGTTAATCAATTTTGAATAAGAAAATTTAATCACAGATCCTTCGATTTAATCAATATGCAGTGTTAATTTTTTCAATCAATCGGGCGTGGACCTGGATTTAGTCAAAATTGGGTTGAATTTGATTTAAAATTTAATCATTTTTTTTGCAGTGTGAGTCTAAGTTAATAACATGAGTTGAATCTGGAACGTATAAGGAGATTTGCGTAATGTTAGTTTTTCGGTTCTTAGAAAAAACCCTTGCCTCTAAAAATCCCTAAAATTGCTAAGTAAACTGTTTTTTTTACGATGGTGCTTTTCTAAGAAATGTGTTTTTTTACGGTCGCAGTAGGCAGATTGGAAAACCGATGACCATATAGGGTTGATGTTTCCTAAGCATTTGGGACCACAACAAAAATTAAATTTTGTTGCACGTACAGAGCTTTAGATTTTTTGATGTATTATTACAAAAAAAAAGGTAATTTGCTTTTAAAGTAATTATTAAAAGGTAAACAATTGTGAATAATTAATGTGTAGTATCTGCAGCTGACATTGGCTAATGAGATTACGTCAAGTGTTCTATACATATAAAGGAAATTAAAAATAAAAAAAAAACAAATCACCGGATTAATTATTAATATTATACAAAGAGAAAAATATATGAAAAAACGTATATCATAAATTCTTAAATGCTGGAAACAAAAATGTAAATATTTTAACCATATTTTCTAATTATCTTAATTTATTCCAATAGAATGTGCAAAAGAGCTTTATCTTCCGAGAAATACCTGCTTGAGAGTCTTCAATGACCAACATTATAATAATAATAATTATTTATTGACGATAAAATCACCAGAGACATAGCAACGTTAACAATCCTGATTAGGCAAGTGCCTACAAATGTTATTATGTTTTTGAATATATACACACATATATATATATATATATATATATATATATATAT
This sequence comes from Philopedon plagiatum, assembly GCA_963971165.1. Classification (NCBI taxonomy): domain Eukaryota; kingdom Metazoa; phylum Arthropoda; class Insecta; order Coleoptera; family Curculionidae; genus Philopedon; species Philopedon plagiatum. The sequence goes on from OZ020190.1 coordinate 22,363,239, forward strand.
ATATATATATATATATATATATGTAAATACATGTTTCTCTTTCCATTTTTCTTGGTTTAAAAAGATTCAGGTAGCGATAGGACTAAAATAACACTAAACTGATTATTATTAATAGACACATTTACTTAAAAAACTTCTCTTTATATGTTGAAATTTCCGTAAAACGACAAATTACATCTAAAATTCCATATATTTACATAGCTTGTCATTCAGTGAGGGTTAAATTGAAAATTAAAATGAAGACTTATATTATAAGCATTCATTCAATAAAAACTTTGTGGTTTTTCTCCTAAAAACAACAATATTTGGCTTTGACCTGGTGACCAATGGGAGCATGGGAGCATATTAAATATCTTAATAGCCCTATTTAATGGTGCTCTTTTAAGGAAAGTGGACTTATGGGAAGGCATACTCAGACCAGTCCAACCAGGGGCGCGCACAGACATATCTTCAGCATGATTCCTGTCTATGTTTTATTCATTGTATTAAGTTTTTTCTATATTTCCTAATATTTTTTTATTGTTGATAAAAGCATATTATAAAATATTAATTGATTACGTAAAATTGAGAATAAGTTCTCTAAACCACCTGAAAATTCCTTATACAATAAGGATTTGAACAAATCATGGTAAAACAGCTCTTATTGTATAAGGAATTTTCAGGTGGTTTAGAGAAATTATTCTCAATTGTACGTATTTGTGTGTACCCCTGACAAGTAGACTTCATTCATTATTAATTAATTGTTAACCAATCTTCTTAATTTGTATATTGTGAAATGACTTCTAAAAAAAGTAAACTACTTTTTTCAAAATTATTCTTACTTTATATTTCAAAGACAACAGCGGTTTGACCTAATGGGGAATAAATATTCTATCTTTGTATAGTATTTATTTCAATTCACATTATTGCAGTTTTTTATATCTATCATGAATATACGTCATACAATAACTTTTTTGGTCACAAATTACTACGTTTCTTTATTTTCGGACATAGCAGGAACTACAACACAATAAACTAATTTTTTTTTAAGCAATCCATGTACCAATACTTATGTGGTAACAAGAAACCTTGAATAAAAAATAAAAAACGTCATAATTTTAATAACAAGGAGAGATTAAATATCATTTAGCTTATTGTTTGATAATAAGAGTTAATAATATCGTCTATACCGACAGACTTAATTAACGTGTCTCAGAACTTCCCGTTTATTATAAAGCATAGACTGTTAAATAATAGACGAAATTTCGCAGCATTTTTCACTGCGCTTATATAGCCATTATATTTCTTGGACCTGATCAACGCCATTAGTGGTATAACGAGCAGTCCAAAAACATTCAAAAGATTCAGGGGTTTATTTACTATTTATTTTTAACCGCTAGGTTGGTTTTTTAAAATGCCTATTTAGGTTTTCCGAAAAGATTTTAAAATAAATTTTATTAACCCATTTAATTCCATCTAATCAAGTAACCAAAACATATTGTGATAGGATTTGTTACAGGCTGCACCAGACTGTCGGTTTTGTTATGTGACAGAACAGCAAAGAAAATAATAATAATAATATTAATAACAATAACAACAATAATAATAATAATAATAATAGTTAAAAGCGCCTTTTATTTATGTTAGAAAAATAATTACAATGCATAATTTTGAAACCAGGTGGAGAGATCTAGCATAGCTATTCTATCTAACCACCCCAAATATTTTAAATAATAAATAGAGCTACAGTAAATATAGATAATTAACCTGTCCAAAGCCAAATAACACGATAATTAAGACAAAGACGAAACGAAAACATTCCCCGTTATAGTGGTTAGCAAATCGGCTGAAGCGGAAGCCACGTTATTAATTAGAGTCGCCATTTCAACGTGTTTTTTACATAATCTTCTTAAAATGTGTAATTTTAGATATAGCCAAATTGATTTTTTATGTCGGTACCAACATACGGCACCAAGAAATAATATAAAACTTATTTAAAGCGAGGTATAGCCTATATAAAATGTCTATGTTATAACCTTTACGATAAAGTTGTTCTTCAAGAAGATATGTCCCATAAATTTTGCATTGAAAATTTCTATTCAAGATTTTTTTTGTATGCAAAGAGATAAGACGGTGACCTGTGACTATTCATATATATATATATATATATATATATATATATATATATATATATATATATATATATATATATATATATACATATATATATATATATATATATATATATATATATATATATATACATATATATATATATATGAAACTATATTATACTTTAAGCAATAATTGCTGTAAGAGTGTCTTTTGAAAGTCGTCGTGCGATAGTCGGTACAATTGCTATTTCTGCAAGTTGTTTTTGCTTATAGTTGTACATTTCATATTGTACAATAGTTAGTACAATTGCCATTCTTGGTAATTGTTGTTGCTTATAGTTGTACACTTCATATTGTATAATGACTGGTCCAATTGCCTCTCTTGACCATTATTTTGTGTATAGATGTACATGCATTGTGATTTTGAATAGTTGTATTTAAATGGTTTCTAGTTATTTAAGTCATCTAAATTTTCTAAAATCAATTACTATTTCATTTTCGTTTCTTTTTTGTATTTTACATTGATTCGGTTTACTCACTTAATACTTAATATTTAACTTTTAAATCGAGCTACCTTAGGAGTTTAAATTCTTAATTGTTTTTACAGGATTCGCTTAACCTTACCTTTTCTTTTACTTTCACTCTTACCTAAACTTTACGAGTTAGTTATCGATTATTTTTCTCTTTTAATATTAACATTTATTATTAACGTAACGATAAACTCTGTAATTTAGTTGTCAATTATTTTCTCTTTTAATAATAATGTTTTTATTAACTTCACTTCATACTATTACATCTTAAACTTACTTAAATTTTGCAACTTAGTTTTCAATAATTACTTTCTCTTGTATCAGTAACTTTTCTATTAACGTAACTTTATATTATTACATTTTATATACATTTTAATTACTGTAAAATATTAGGAATTGTTTTGTTCCTAAGGTTTTTTTTTTCGGAGAACTAAATCCCCCAGAGAACTAATTTTTTTGGAGGGGGCTATAGAGCCTTGCTTTCATTTTTTCCATAGGGGAAAAAGAGTTTGCGGGGCTGAAGATCCAAGATTAGTGCCCCCTTGTTTTTTTATTTTATGAACATACGTGCATATGTATATAGGTTTAAGTGTACTTGCGTTGTTTTATTTAGCTTACTCCGCCTTGTGTTGTGATTTTAAATTGCGAATAGCAGGTTTGTTGTGTGTGAAGCAGGTTCCTAGACCACCAAGGCGACTTCCGGTTTGTGTCGATTTGAAAAACTGGTGGCGCCTAATCGAACCCATCCGGCAAATTGATCTAAGGGCTAATTTGCACGCGCTCTACTATAGATTGCTTCGCTCAGAACACCCTTTTGTATTTATTTTCTCTGGCCTACTAATATATTAAGTTAATTTTTTTTTGCAATTCTTAAGAGGTAAGTACATAGTCAAAGATGTCATCATAGTATCTTTGACAGTTTTAGACTTAACATTTTTTTTAAAACAAAGTGCGTCGCATAGGTAAGGATTAAACGTACAACATATTTTATTTTACCAAACATGTTTAACCCAATTGATTTTTAATGCTCTTTAAATAACTGGTAGTCTGCCAACACAGAGCTAAATAAATCTCCAATATTAAAATCGACACTAAGTGATTGATTGCTGTAAAATAAATAAAAGAGCAAAATGTATATTTAAAGCGTTTTCCAATGTTGAATGCGTTCCAAGAGACATATTTTTTATTAATATTTTAGTATTTCATAACGTGACTATAGGGCACGTGGGATTTATAAGTCATTTTGGGGCAATTTCGATTAACTGAGCAGAAAATTTGGACTTTAATAATGATAAAATCGATGAATGGAACACTGTGATTTTATTTTTCATTGGAATGAGATTTTTTTTATTTACACGAATCGATGAGTTTAAAAACTGTGTTTCATAAGAAATATTGCAAAGAGGAAAATACATTACGCTTGTCATTGGTGCGATACAGTATGGAAATAAATTTACTCTCTAATAGGAAGAACTAAATAAAAAAATTCAGGTATAGTTAAATGCGCACAAATAAAATGAGAAGAACCTGCACATTATACAGGGTTTATGAAATTCACTGCATATATTGAAACCGTTAAATTCTGATATGAATTCAGATTGAAGAAAACTATTTATGAATGGTGCTTCGCAATAATAAGGTGGAAATCGTCCCTTAAACTTCCTCTAACTAACGTATATGGGGATATTTTTATGATAACTTAATTTTTGTACTTGCTCTGAAATCTTTAACTTATCTTAGATAATTAGCATAAAACCATCTCTTTTCTATCAAATCACCAAAATAAAATTTGCACCAATTATATATATATATATATATATATATATATATATATATATATATATATATATATATATATATATATATATAGTAACGAGCTAAAAACTGTTAAAAATATTACCAAAATTTTCCCTCTAATTTTTTGAGCAGCATTTTTTCATTTTATATAAATACTATGGGAAAATGTTTAGATATATTAACAATAACACCTACAATATTTTTGAATGCCATTTTAAAAGCAAGAAAAGACGCAATATGATGTATTTAGATTAAAAAAAAAATTCACAATATTGCCAGGGGAATTCATTTTCCGAACGAAAAACATTTTTAAAGAATATATATGTACAATTTTACACTTTTACCATGGGAATTTTGAACGTAACTGAAAACACGTCGGGCGTTAAAAAGTCCGCCTATGTTGGCGTGCGCTTACAGAGAATGAAATTTTAATATGATGCTTTTTCGCACTACCTGAATTAAGATTAGGTATAGGATATGGTGTGGCCATAGCTTGTAAGGTGAGCGCAAAATTTATAAATAAAAGAAAGATATGGTCTCTAAAAAGTATGACCATTTTGATACCGATTTCCCATGGAGTTTATTGTGCTAAACCAAAAACACGTTTCAGTGCACTTATATCATGCTTAAAAGTTTCTAACTTATTATATAATGTAGGGGCAAATATTTTGCTAAAGTCACAGAAGAATTATTAATTCATTTGTTGAGTTATAACCATTTTCATTATTTCACAGAGTACAGTAATGGGCGCCTTACTTAACAGGTTTGAACCAATTGCACAAAAGCCATTTTCGGCCAACTAAAACAGTTTTTACCTAGTTGGTATACCATCAAGCTGCTGGATGTCATATTTAACCAAACTTTAATCTTACAGCAGGTCACAGAAGAATCATTTTATCCGGGATTATCTAACATCATGTTAAATTTTAATAGAGTGTTAAATTATTGATAAGTTACCCATTTAACTAAAGCTGGCCAAGCCCGCGTTAAAAATAAATTGCTTAACATCGGCATTTAAGTTCCAGCAATTGGACGCGGTCATGTACTTGCCAAGCGTAAAAAGTTGTACCTGTCTTGTGTTTGTTTTGAAGTGTGATTGTGTGTTTTTGGACGAATAGTAATGATGGAAATAACTAAAGAAACAGATCCTGCAGGTATACTAACACGGAAAAAGATATACATATTTCTAAAAATAATAGGAAAGTGAGAAAATTCTGTTATTTAAATTAATATACATACTGTATTCCTACGTAGTTGTTTATTATTCTCAACCAATATTTTCGTGATGTTCCACACAATTATGCCGTAAAATCGGTAACTAAAGCCCGGTTTCATATTAAATTTTCCCTTATTAAACTCTTCTTATCCCCTGTCCCTTAATCGTATAATTAAAATAATTGTACATAAGAGTAGCAAAAATTCATTTGGTTGAAAAAGTGTCAACTTTACACAGCCATTAAATGAGTAACTTTCCATTTTAAAGAAAAGCAATTAAAAAAGATAACAACTACCGCTGTTTATTAAAACTCGACCGTTTTTTTAGCTTAAATTTATCTATTCGCAGAATAAACACAAAGTTAATTGTTCGAAAAAATTGCGAAGTCGCTAACTTTCGGAAACTCTTGATAAATGCTTTTTCTTTTGGTCTCTTGCGAATTAAAGTCACGAATGATTTGATAGAAAATCAGGTAAAGGGAAAGAACTGGGGTTTGTTAAGTTTATTAAAGATTGGAGCTTTGGTTTAAAACTTTAAACTTTATTGATTAGCTCGTGAAATTTCGTTAGGAAAGTTTTATTAATCGGTGCCTTGCCTCAAGTTATAGACTTGCTTCAAAGGTTGATCAACGTAAAATTTTTCATTGTTGTTTAATCCATGTTTCTGAATAAATAAGAACCTACACTCGTATTCATATATCAATAAACTATAACCATTAATTCTCATTTAACTTGCTGACACAATACAACTCACTACCATAATTTACTTGTCTGTTTCTGCAGGTACAAAAATGGGAGATTATCACGAGATGAGCCACGAAAATTTTATGTCGTGGGTTGAAAAGCAATTATTGCCCAATTTAGCTGAGAGGTCTGTCCTCGTTATAGATAATGACAGGTAACAAAATATCCCAGTACGAAAAAATATAATCTCGGCATTCAAGAAAGAAAAAATGCTAAACTGGTTAAGCGAAAAAGGATTACCAGCAGACCCCAAATTTAGCAAACCGGAATTACACAAAACTATTTTAGAAAATAAATTTTGGCTTCCGATCCAATACAAGTTGGACGAACTGTTGGAACGACATGGTCAGGTTGGGCTGGGTTATGTGTTACGGTTACCTCCTTATCATCCGGAACTAAACCCTATAGAAAAACTATGGGCATTCGTGAAGAACTGGGTAGCAGCTCACATTACTTCACTTCAGTTAGCCGATACGGAGACACTGACTAGGCAAAAATTTGAGAAGGTGTATGAGCAAGAATGGAATAATATTTGCCAACATGTGCAAAAATATGAAGATACTTCCTGGCTGGACTGTGGAAGTCTAAAAACATTTTTTGTTAATAGTTACCATTTGACAATGCTGGCAATAATAATTTTATTCAAAATCTCTATGCTAATGAAATGCACGATGGTGTGGTAATTCTTTTTCGCTTTTCGGAGGTAACAGAAGAACAAATTGCAAAAATAATATATTCCCTTAAATCAATTGCAACAGAAATTGATGGCCTCAGTCTCAAAACAGTAAATTTATTGATCCCTTATCTAATCCCTCATATAACTTTCCTAATTAATCATTGCATTTCCACTAATAAATTTCCTGCCTTATGGAAGAAATCCAATATAACCCCAGTCCCAAAAACCAATAATCCCTCCCAAATGTCGGATTTGCGGCCCTTTAAAATTCTTTGCACTCTCTCGAAGGTTTTGGATAAAGTCATGTTTGAGCAGCTGTCTGCTCATATCACCGAAAGTAACTTCTTACCTTCTACCCAATCTGGCTTCCGGCCTGCCCATAGCGCAACTACTGCTCTTTTGAGAGTTGCTATGATATTTTTCGAAGCGTTGAAAACAACAATTATTGTTGTCGCTTCATTCATCTGGATTATAGCAAGGCTTTTGACACTATAAGCCACTCCATTCTTTTAAAAAAGTTGACTTATTTCGGTCTTAGCCAATCCGCTATTGAGTTTAGGGAATGTTATTTAAGTGGGAGAAGCCAGAGAGCTTTATTAGAGTCTCAGTTCACGTCAAATGTTCTGTGAACAAATAAAGGAATTCCGCAAGGAAGTATTTTGGGCCCTCTTTTTTTTTGAATTTACACGGCTTATTTTCCAAAACAGCTAAATTGTAGTATTCATCAGTTCGCGGCTGACTTTGAATTGTATTTTTCCATTTCTCCGGCCGAGGTTGATTGAGCAGCAACTTTAATTAACAATGACCTTATAAAGATTTTCAATTTATCGCAAGCACACGGTCTTATTCCGAATAACGCAAAAACCCAGTTAATGCTCTTTGGTTCCAAAAGAAATGAAATTCGATTACATAACACTTTTAAAATTTGTTTAAATAATTTTACCCTCACTGTATCTGATTCAGGTAAAAAATCTTGGCGTTTTCTTTGATAATCATGTGCGTTTTGATAAACACGTGTCCCACTTATTACCAAAATCTTACAATAAACTTAGGATCCTATACATGTATAAAGATTACCTTACCACTGACATCAAACTGAGACTGAGCGATTCTCTAATACTTTCTTACTTGACGTATTGTGACATACTTTATTGGCCTGCTTTGACTGTTCAAAGCAAATATAGTTTGCAAAAACTTTAAAACAGCTGTCTCAGATTTAGTTACGGATTACGAAAGTATGATCATCTTTCACCTCACTTTATATCTTCGAAATGGTTAAATCTTTCGGAAAGATATTTTCTTCACCTATAGTGACTCTGGTTTTTAAAATTTCTCAAGCTAGACAACCTGACCTCTTATTTAAGAAACTAATCAGAGGTAGCGACGTGCATCCGTCATAGAAATCTTTACCAGGTTCCCAGGCACAGTTTTCCAACGCTACTTCACATATATATGGCAATCAGGGTTTACAACACTACTTTGCCCGAATACATTAGGTGTTGCTCGTCAGTTACTACTTTTAAGAATTATTTTAAAAAGTATGTCCTTTCTAAACGCACTGGGGTCAATCTTCTGCATGTTACATTACATTTTTAAATATTCTTATACAGTTTCTACGGCAATTTCATCCTAATAGTAATATTGTATTTTACATGCTTCTTCTCTCTACTATTATGTACTTCAATATACTAACTCTATTCTTTAAAATATTTTAATTTATGTTGGACTTTTGACAGGTTAAGTATCTACGTTTACTGTCGCTCTATTTATTATTTAGTACCTATAGTTGGGGTGGTTAGATAGAATAGCTAGATCTCGCCACCCGGTTCCAAAATTATGTATTGTAAAGATTTTTAAAACATGAATAAAACACGCTTTATTATTATTATTATTATTATTATTATTATTATTATCATAAGCTTATAAGGAAGGAGCATCTCTTGGACGACGCTCTAGAATACTTAGTTTTTACAGTGAATACGGGCCCATCGGAAGAATCGGAAGAAAGTGAATACAGTACCTAAGTGTGATAACAGTGCATCAGAGGACGAACTGGGATGTTCGCAACTTGATTCAGATAGTTGTTTTTTTGTTTAGCTAATAGCAAGTTTTTTATTTTGAATTATAAGATGGTTATATTTATAAAGTTACGGTGGTATTTAAACAAAAGTTGTACATATACATATTTTTCAACTTTGCACTAAATTGTTAACATGCCAGTTAAAGTATACGAGTATATGTAATGTAATATGAAAAATAGTCAAGTTTATTCAGTGTCATACATAAATTTCGCACTATAATAGTAAACCATTTCATTCCTGATTTCTCAGAAAATTCTATTTTTGATAAAAGTTCCTGCATGTATAAAATACGTTTCTGGCGTTATCAAAATTTAACGTTCATTTATAGCAACAACATTCAAAATGAAAATTTCTGGAACAACCCAAATCAAAATCTATAGAAAATGAGCATGATGTGAATAGTTTATGACAAAATTAGGTGTAGATTTCGCAAAAACCGATTTATTCCGCGTTTTTTCAACGTTCTACTTAATTTTATTCAATCTATGCATCCTTCAAAGAAAGTTTTTGTTTCAAAATTATTCCTTTTAAATATATTTAGTTTAGGCGAATAACATTTTTTTATTTTTTGACATTTTTTATATTTGATTTCAACTGTGATAATGTTAAAAACGTTTTTTATGCGTGCAAGCACTTTTATCAAAAATACCGAAAATTTTCTTAAAAACAAGAAATTGATTTTTCTCCACATAACGAAAACTTTAGGGGTGCCGCTGTATATATAAAGTAATAAATAATGAATCCACACAATCATTCAAACATTACTTTTAATTTTTGCAATTATTTTTCGATCCAATAATTGTTTAATTTAAAAAAGGCTTATTTAAAGGGACTACGCCACTGGTATATCGATTTCCAGCAACTAAGTCAGGAATATTCTAAAACGAGACAGAGCACGCGTAAAGTCTTCATGCCTATGATGCTCGTGGCTTTTCTTGCTTGATTCTTACTTTACTGTGTGTGCGCGAAAGAATTGCTAGCAATATTATTGCTTAACTCAACAATAAAAAGGTGTGCTTAATGGTGGATGAAACTACGGACTCCAGGAATAACACTATTACTAGTATTATAGTACGAATAATGAATCCACTTAATCTCAGTATTTAATTCATAGTATCATGTAAATTATAAATTATTCTAAAAATACAGTGCGCTTTTTTTAAAATCGACGCCTATGAAATGTAGCCGAGCTGGCACGCCTTATACATAGTAAATTAATTACTTAGTTATTAATACGCACCTCTCTTTACAAAGCTTAATCATCTCTAGTTTAAACTAGGCCAACTATATATGGTTATGTCACGATATAAGTTGACTCCCAGATCTAGATAAATTACTACTCCAGTGAAGTTTAAATTTTAGGGTTTAAAACTATCATCATTTGTCATCTTCAATGAAATATGTCCAATGAGAACGCTGAGCAAGCCTTTAACGAAGATCTAAAATTTGTTTAGTTGCGTTTTATTGAAATGTTTGTAGAGTATAATTTTACGGGCCCCACGCGTTGTATGTAAATTAGAATGTAATATTCTTGACATGTGGTGATATCGATTGACTGTGTAGTCAGCTTTACTAAATTCGTCATTAGAATAGTTACGAAGTTGTTAAAACACTTTCAAAATAGCTTATTGAAGAAAATGGTAGCAACAGCGATTTTGATTATTTGATGTGGCAGTTGGTAATATACAGCATGTCCGCAGATAGGGTTTAGAAGAGGACAAATGGGCCATATTCTGCAAGATACGTAACAATTTCACTCCAAATAAAAGTTTTTGCTTGTAAAATAAATAAGACTTACCTTATTAAAAATTAATTTTTTTATACAGGGTGCTTAAAAAATACGAAAACGTTATTTTGCGTAAGGGTAAACATATCTTGTTTATCATTTTCTACCAAACTATCAAATATGAAATATGTTTTAAATGAAGCCCTAAGCCGAAGTACAAGATATCATTAAAAAATTTTAATATTAAAAGTAACGAATTTTATCACATTATTTTTTTCAAGTCCCAATTATTCTCTCTTACACCTTTAACCAGAGTACTAGTTTCTACATATTAAACAATAATTGTATGAGACCAATGTACATGTTTGTCAATGTCTTTATTAAATGAAGCAATTATTTAATTTAGAATACTTCTCATCAAAATGCTATCTACTGAACAAAGGCTGTGTTATGGGGATGGCCCAGTATCATCCCGCTACGTCATGCAACAATTTAGCGAGAAATTTGTAGGAATCCCAAAAACTGAAATGACAATCTACAACACAATAAAAAAGTTCCAAAGAACTGGTTCGGTTCTGAATCTCAAAAAGAAGAAAAATATGACCAAAACGTTGCTGCAACAGTTTCAGTTCTTCAGTCTGTTTTTATCTTCTGACAGCCCACGAACACCGAAGTCTAAGTACTATGTACAGTGGGTGTACTGGGGGATCGACTCACACATCCAGAGCTGGAAACATCCGTAGGGATTTCACCAGCCCTTTAAGAAGATGTGTGGGGTGGTACTACCTCGGCAGGGGAAGAATTCCTCTACCACCTTCCAACAGTTAACAATCACAAATATCCATGGTCGAAGCGGGATTCGAACCCGCGCCTCTCGATTGCAAAGCTGGCGCCGTACCAACTCGGCCACCGGAGACCCTTGTTTGGGAAGCTCCTGGGCAATCGTGCTAAACATCTAGAAGTTGTAAAAAAACTCATAGGTACGGAATAAATAAACGAAATGCAGCAGCTGCAATAATGGTCGTCAAACATTTTATTTCCGAATAAATAAAAAAAATATATACGGACAAGTCTGTTTTTTTGGAATAAACCACTACCGAGATCCTTGGATCTCGGCTTCCCGGCATCACCAAGAACGCCAACAAGTCGATCGACTTTTGACGATCGGCCTGTATCGGCAAAAGCTGACAAATAGAAACGCGCTTTAACACTAGTCATTTCAAGCCAGCTGATCATCTAATGTAATTTTATCCATATTGAAGCATTTTGGTTATGATGAATAACCAATTCTTTATTAATACAAGTAGGTACAGTTAAGCTATTTATAATAAAATATTTAACAAATCCAACCTGAATTATTATAAGAAGATAATTGCCAATAAGAAGGAAAAGTAGGGTAATGTATTAAGTATCACATACGTGCAAAGTGCTTAGTGTAGTAAAATTATAAATAGTGAGTGGCCGATCGAACTAAGAAAGTGATGGGTCCAGAGCTAAAGAAAAATTGTATGAAGTTGTGATGCGATAGTGAAGTAAAGTTATTTATTCTTGACTATAGAATTATTTTTCAGTGTGTATACGGTTTTTTTTTATCCTAAACGTGAATTATTTATGTATCTAGCAACAGTAAAACAACCCCCTAATCGTAAAAAACTTTAAAAAACGTTTAACTTTCAAAAAGTTTGGTGTTTTAATTTATTAGCTTTATGAAATCGCCATTAATCATACGTACAATCGTAACGAGATGAAATTATTCCAGTTTTCCGCTAAGGTCTTGTTCGCCGTTCTCATTGGACAGGTTAAAATGAGAATGACAAATGATCGCGGCATACCCCTAAATTTAATGATATTTTTCTATTAGTATAAAAAGATATTTTAAAGGTTTTTATAGTTTTAGTTACAAAATGGGTAATTAAAAAGTTATTTAAAAGTTTCTTTTTTAAATTTTTGTGACGGGATAGTAAAAAAAAATTGTCCTAGCTTAGTAGAAAATCATACAAAAGCGCTGGACGCTATCAAAAAAATTCAGCCGCCCCCTTCCCCTCTATCGCGATACATTTTTAAAACAAGACATGCTATGGGTAGTTATCAAGTCAAGCCAAGTACTCTGTATAGCACAGAAAAAAAATTTGGACACAGATCTTTCAATTTTAGCAGCGCCCCTTTATCTTCAGTGCTTGGAGAACATCACTATCAAGCAATGCAATACGAGTAGGTGGGAGTAGACGCGACAACGCAACCGTATAACATTTAGGTGGTCATATAAAAGGTCCTTATATCTTTTCTGGAACTATTGATAAACTACTTAATGACTCTAAACTGAAAACGCTCCAAAATTTTCAAATTATTTACACAGACTTACCCGAAATAGACAAAAATGACCTTTGTACCGACCAAAAACAGCAAAAACAGATATCAAACCTGCGAGACTACAAAAAGTGGAACATGTTGTTTAGCCTAGCCAAGAAAAACCAAGGTAAAATATCGCACTCCCTGTTGTTGACAACCGCTAACAGGATTCTCAAACCTCAAATCGCTCCGAAAGTTTGCAAGTTCTAGCAGAATTTCTAATGAATATTTATGCGCCCATGTGGTTTAAAATAAAATCCCAAACACTAAGTCAACATGGAGCTCGACATTTGAAGGACAATATTTACATCTGTCTAGACACTCTCCAGAATATGTCAAAACAATTGTATATAAAATTTTACGAGATAATGCATACTTGGTCTCCCTGAAAATATTTTAATTTCCATGATGACTGATGAATGGCAACACGTAAGGTAGTTAGCCATAACAATAATAATAAAGGTCGAATTCAAATTCCCCCAAGCTATCAGGGTTTTTAAAGCGCCCAAGCTAAATTTCCAAGTTGAGAACTATATGGACATAATTGCAGCGGCGTGCGGTGAAATTTCAAAGTTATATATCTCTGTTCCTACTTACAGGGACCGTACCAAATTTAGGGATTTTAATAGTGAGCCCACTGGGAACGTTTTGGTAAAGAAAAAAAAACATTTGGTAATTTGCGATACAGTTGAATTTTTGCTTTGCCTACCCTGGAAAAAAATGAACACGTTTAGGTATTATATTTATTATTTTTTCTAAACAAATTTTACATTATTTTGTCGAGAATTTTTAAATTTTAAGAGAAAAAAATGTTTGTAGAAAGATATCGTCATTTGAATTTTTTGAAATCTAAAATATAATTAACAAAAAATCAAATGACTATAACTTTCTAATAACACATTGTTTTCTCTTGAAACTTAAAACTTTTCGACAAAATGATGTGAAATTTCAAATTTGTTTAGAAAAAATATTAAATAAAATACTTAAACGTGTTAATTTTTCCCGAGGGTAGGCAGAGCAAAAATTCAACTTTTTTCGCAAATTTCAAAATGGTTTTGTTTCTTTATCAAAACATTCCCAATGGGCTCACTATTAAAACCCCTTTTGGTACGGTTCCTGTAAGTAGGAACAGAGATATACAACTTTGAAATGTCGCTGCACGCCACTGCATGATTGACTGGTCACAAACAGTTACTTCAGGGTCACCCTTAATGATGAGGATGAGTGACTGAAAATCCTCCAGACCACAGAAGAAATTCAACTGGATAAGTTTCCGTCCCATACACAGGCTATGGAGAGGACAGTTAAAGTGTTACGGAAGCTTAAACAACTGTTTGAGGTCATGTCGCGTGACGGTTTTATGAGATCCAAGCTTGAAGCCAGGAAAAATTTGCAAAAGTAAAAAAAGTAAGTCCGAATATAATAAAGCTAAAGAAAATCAGTAAGTACTTATAAAAGAACAGGGTGGGAACAGGATTGAAATCGACGTGTGGCCACCTCCCCGAGGTGAGTTCTAGGTTAGTTTGGAATCCGAAGTGAGTTTTTTTCCATAACCAAGTCGTTTTTCGTCATTCGATTCCGAATAAAGAGTCTTACGTGCACTCTTAAATGAAAAGCTGGTTTGTCTTCTAGCATTTCATGGATCTTGGGGGGCTAAAGGGGCGCGGTTAAAACTAAAAGTAGGGCGTCTAGTCTTTTTCCTGTGTTATAGAGAGTGCTTAGCTTGACTTAGTAACTACCCATAGCCTGTCTTGTTGCTTTCAAAAATTCTCCCCTAAAAAAAATAGTAAGAATTTTTCGGCCTATTTCGACCCTCCCTAATAGCACAAGCACGCTAGTTCGCCGCAGTGCTGCCACCTATTATGCGAGTCCAATGTTAACACATACGACTTTAATTTATTTGATTAAACCTTTTTGCAAAATCTCTAAAAACCGGTTTGAAGTTATCTAGGGTTACGTTTTCTTACAAATCATATTATTTATTCATTTAAGTATATCAAAAGTTCAATTTATTGGAAAATAATGTTGATAAAAATATATAAAGCCGCAGGGTGCAGGAGATATAATATATAGGAAAAAATGATCACGTTTAGGTATTTTATTTATTATTTTTTCTAAAGAAATTTTATATTTTTTTAATAATATTATATATATATATATATATATATATATATATATATATATATATATATATATATATATATATATATATATATATATAGAGAGAGAGAGAGAGAGAGAGAGTAAAGTGACCAAATATGGAATACCATTTTGTTATTTATGTTTGAAATTTTTCTTTTGTGCAAAAATGGTTTGTTATATTACTAAAACCTTTTATTAAAGATCATCTGAAAATATTTTTGGGGTTATAAGGGATTAAATTTCTTATAACAGAAATTATGAGCTAATAAACAAAAAGTTGCATATTTCTGTGTGTTATATTTTTAAGCCTAATATGGAATACCTTATTGAATAAATAAAATATGGAAAATAAACGTTTAATTAATCCTAAAAAATAATAGTATCTACAAACACATCAACCAGAAAACTATCTGCTTTCAAAGAAAATATAAAATCTAAGCAAATTTAAAAAAAAATGTTTAAGCATCTGAAAAACGACTTTCTTACAAACAAAAAGAGACTTTAATTGTGCAAGACGCAAACACAAGTTATTTGAAAAAGTCACAAACAAAATGCTCACTCAGTGCACCTGAGCATTCTTCGTGTGCCCAGTGACTGCACAATATACACTGGATCCAGATTTCTCAGGTTTGCTCAGGTGTATTCCATATTTGGCACTAACCTCACATTAAATTGAACCTTGTTTTTTTGCTAAAAACTTAAAATTAACGATTAACAATGCAAACAATAAAAAACAATGACATTCGAGGATAGGCATGCAATCAAAGGAATTCAATTAAACTGAGACGTATTACCAGAAAACAGAAAAATACTTGCCAGGAAATAAACTTTCAATATCAGCATAAGTCTTTACCGGCGATATGATCCATACTAATGCAAACATGGCTATGAAGACTTCGCGGCAATGCAAAAATAAGCGCTTGTTGATGTATCAGTCTTCAGTTAGTAAATGGCGCAAATAGTTTTTAAAATAAATCGATATTCCATATTAAGCACCTATTCCATATTTGGCCACTTTACTATATATATATATATATATATATATATATATATATATATATATATATATATATATATATATAGCTTCGCTTGCTTGCAACATGATACCCATTACATAATTGCACAAGATAATTAACAAATTCAGACCCTCGTCCATTGGTTAATACATTGGACTTTCCTGAGTGTCGTAGTATTTATTTATAAGTATTTCTACTGGATGAAACAGATCATGTGAGGAATTATATGACAAATTCTTCAGCCACATTAACAACACAGTCCTAAATCAACGTAATTGCGCTTTCCATTAAAATTGTTATTTATCCAATATCCTAAAACAAATTACTATCTCAGTTTAAATTTTAATTTTGCGGGTTCAAACTATAATCATTTGTTATCTTCATTACAACCTGCGTGGTAAGAATAAAGAACAAAACCTTTTCCACGAAACTAGCCTATTTTTATCCTCTGAGCGTACGTTTGTGATTTATTACACTACTTTATAGCGTGCACGTAAAACTAGTGAAAAATAAAAAATAGTTTTAAAACCTAATTCTTCTTGGGTCACAAAATGAAAATTTAACAAATTATTATAAAGTTCTACAATATTTTAGTAATATACGGCTTCAAGCCGCCTATACACCAAAAAATCGTCTGCTTGTACTTTTGGGAACGTAAGCAAATGATTGTGTATGTTAACGAACATTTTTTTAAAGTATATTTCCACCGGACAAGCATTCGCGAAGCTTAGAAGTTTCTACAATATTTTTTTTTATTTAATATATTTATTTACCAATATATACACCAAGATGCATATACCAATATGTTACAATAAAAACATTATTTTTCAATTAATAACAAGTAAGCAAATTAAAAATTTGAAAATTTTTAGGTGCATTACTTTGAAACTGATTATTAAACAAATATTTTTTTAATTCCTTTTTAGTTTTCCCTAAAATTTTTTTGAGTAATAAAATTGTTTACATTATTAAATTCTACTATTTCTTTATAAAAAAAATTGAATTATTTTCTATATTGTATGGAACACTATACATATACACATTTTGTTGGTTCTTGTATTGTGTTGATGATAATCAAATTTTGGGATGAAAATTCCAAAAGATGAATTGGTAAAAAATTATTGTGGGAACGTGTTTTGTTGTATCGTGGATTTAGAATTTTATCGTGATATAGTATAATAAAAATGCCTCATTAAATAAGAAATAAAGTTACCGCCTGTGCTGGATCTTTTGTTATTTACATAGGTAAATTAATCGGGAAGGAAGTTGATGAAAAAGTCAAAGAAAGTCTAGATTTTGGGCTTCCAATTTTCTAAAAACGGTAGCAGCAGTTCATCTATTTTTCGGTGTAAGCACGAATGACAGAAGCAGTTCATTTAAAAATTGTATTCGTATATCACTTCAAGATTTTAACTCCTTGCTTTTAAAAATTTTCAAAGGCGAGGTGTTAAAAAATCATATCTATGCTTTTTTGAGACGCGTCGTATAGATTTCCATTTTTAGTGCATAGGAACTATAGACCCTGTGTACACAGGAAAATCATGTCTGTTTTCTGTTCTTTTCCTGTTCTGAAATTATGCATTTTTTTCTTTCTCTCCTGAATGAAGAAGTCAGAAAGTTAATGTTGACCTTTACAATGTTAATAGCGGTACTCTATTTTTGCGATGTTTTTCCAAACATCTTGCTTTCTAATTTTAGTGTGGAAAAAATTATGATTTTTTTCCTTAATTTGGGCTCTAGTTAAAACTATTTTTAGTAATAGAAGGTCCTGTTCGTGATTCCACTCCATAGCAATGCCTTTCCACATCAACACAGTCAAGTTAGACAAGTTAACACACAATCGCCAATGCATAATTATTTATGTATTACCAATTGCAATTAAGCAAAGCAAAGCAAAGCAAATTAATAATGCAATGCACTGCAATATTAATTTATTCTTAAGTAGAGTGGCGTAACATCCAAATAATAGATCTTTTCAGTGTGAATTCGCCACAGTCATATAAATATTAGTTACAACTTATTACCAGTGACAAGGCAAAACCTAACTGATCAACTAGATGATTTTAATTTAGACCAGTGTTAAATCTTAAATTTGGAAGATATTTTTCTCCGAGATATAAGAGCACCTTTTTAAATGATAAGAAAGACTAGAGATTCAGAACAAGAACAAGTTTTTTGAAAATAAAAGAAAAAGTTTCAAATCTTTAAAGAATGCGCTAGCATTAACCATAGTTATTCACTTAGAGTTTGTTTGAGACCTATAGGGTAACTTTCTCTCTATAATCAACAGTCCCCGAGATCTATATTATGCATATGTAAAGCTATATACATACAGTTTCGTAAAAGCATAGCATAGGGCTGTGCTATTTTTATGAAAGGATCATGTTTTAAACCAAGCAATGGCCTCATTTTCCAAAGCGCACATTTTTTACAACCCATGTAAAATTTACTAATTTTAATTTTAAAAATTGCAGCAATAAATTTGTCATACATGCGTCATAATATGACTAAAGCATAGAGCAACCTGCCCATTTGCTGGAATCACATTGGTAGTGCAGGAAAGAAAGGAACGGATAAAACAATAATTCATAAAAATCCGAAAAGGGCGCAGAAACGAGAAACATAACTATGACCATATATTACTTTTAGGACAGATTTTGCTAAAAGGGTAAAATCACTGACCTGAAAAAATACTATTTTACGATTTTATTATTCCACTGCTCGAATTGGGAAGTTCTTTAAATAAATATTATTTTCTGAAACGCTTCGCCAGACTACGATTGACTACGATTTATGAAAATCTAAAACGCACAAATTCATATCCTAAGACCATTTAAAAGGCAAAACCGAGATTGAGTAATATTGTTTAATGTGATATCGACATAGAATAGAATATTTATAATTATTATATTGAGTTACATCAGGAACTCCAGGATGAAGATTTTCAAAGGCGCGTGATTTACTGACAATGGTTACGTGCCCAAATTGAAGGTAACCAAAATTGTTTAAAACATAATGTGTTCAGATGAGGCTACATTTAGAAGTAATGGTGCTGTCGATAGACAATATGCGTTATTATGCAACGGAGAACCCACACTGGGTTCGTGAAGTTCAACACTAAAACAATTGGTCGGTTAATGGGTGGTGCGGTATTCTTCACAAGCGAATTATAGGGCCAAATATTTTTAATGAAAATTTAAACGGGCCTACTTATTTATTTCTCTGGCAACAGGAGTTGCCACGACTAGAAGTAGACTTTGATGAACGTCAAATATGTGGCTCCAACAAGATGGTGCTCCCCCCACTTTTACCGTGAAGCCAGATAATATTTGGATCAGCACTATCCTCAAAGATGGATTGACCGCACGGATTATCTTGCATGTCCACCAAGGTCTTGGTGACCTTACCCCGTTAGATTTTTTCCTGTGGGGCTACATAAATGATAGGGTATATATCACACCACCTATGACAAGGCAGGACATGGAGAATAGGATTAGGGATATATGTCAAACAATAACTCATCAGGCATGTTATCCAATGTCCGAGAAAATATCATTAGAAGAATTGGCATGATTGTGTATTGAAGAAGAAGGACATCTATTCCAACATTTTTTAAGAACAAACTGATTTTTTTGGGTGGTACATTTACAACAATAATGTGTTTATTACGATTTATATACTTTAAATGTAAAGATATCTATGTTTGTATTTAGTTAGTTTTACCTACAGATTTTTACTTCTACCACGAAGAGAAGTAGCCATTATCTATTGTATTCAAAATGGCAAAAAAAATATTTCAAAATCCGTTCAAATACAGGGTGGCTGATTTAAAAAATCTAACTTTGTGGCACCCTACTTTTTGATCGCTACCCGTATAATTCATAATATTTTTAAAATGTGCACAATATCCAACCATACCTTAACACAGAAGTTTATAATCGACAAATTTTATCTTCAGGACATAAAATTACTCGGCGCAATCGCTGACCCACTCGATACATATATATATATATATATATATATATATATATATATATATATATATATATATATATATATATATATATATATATATATATATATATATATATAAATGTAAATGCGAAGATTTACTTCTTCGCTAGTGCAGCGAAAAGGCCGTGAATGAAAAATAAAAATAATGAGGACTATCTTTGATTCTGGTCTGGGTGACCTCCTGCTATCGATTTCTGGGCCCTTACCCATCAGCGGGCAGGCTTACACCCAGGGTGGCTGAAGAACAGACCACTGTGGTCTGTTCTTCAGCCACCCTGGGTGTAAGCCTGCCCGCTGATGGGTAAGGGCCCAGAAATCGATAGCAGGAGGTCACCCAGACCAGAATCAAAGATAGTCCTCATTATTTTTATTTTTCATTCACGGCATTTTCGCTGCACTAGCGAAGAAGTAAATCTTCGCATTTACATTTATTATATTACCTATAGGCCAAGAAATCTTCCATTTTTCTACTATATATATATATATATATATATATATATATATATATATATATATATATATATATATATATATATATATATATATATATCTGAATATCAATACAAATAAAAAGATAATAATCTCAACCACGGATATTTAGTGTTTTCAAATTTTTTATTAAAATAAATTACTCCCGAAAGTAGTACAGTTAACAGATTTCTGCGGCACATAAAATCGGCACGTGTCCTTTCAATAAAAGAACATTTATCGCCCAACTCTTTCTCTATGTGCAGTTGCATTCAAATAAATAGGTAACTTTACTTCGGACTTTAAATAGTGATTTTGATGGTGTAAAAGTCACCAGCAGCTATTTTAGAACTAAAAATTAATAAGTATGATACGTTCTTTAGAAAGATTGCTCCCAATAAAATAAAAGAGATGTTTTATAGTGCTTTCATGTTGAGAGTTTAAGCACGTACTATAAAAGGTTTTTCCGAACTAATGAAACATTCTAAATCTCTTTTTATGTTTCCTAGACAGGCCCTTCAGTAAAGTAAGAAAAATTGAGATAATATGATATGTCAGTCCATATGTATAGTTTGATAACAGGTGGCATGTAAAGAAAGCAAAATGTTATCTTCTTTAGTAGAAATTTATTTAGGCGCTTTATTTTCAGATCAATATAAAATAAAATTGGACAGCATATGCCGACTCTAGTTTCTTTTGATGATATAATATACAGTGTGTCTGCTTTGTTTTATCTTCTGACAGCCCACGAAGACCGGAGTCTAAGTACTGGGGAATCGACTCACACATCCAGAGCTGGAAACATCCGTAGGGATTTCATCAGCTCTTTAAGAGGATGTGTGGGGTGGTACCACCTCGGTCCAGGAAGAATTCCTCTACCAGCTTCCAACAACAATTACAAAATATCCATGGTCGAAGCGGGATTCGAACACGCGCCTCTCGGTTGCAAAGCTGGCGCCATACCAACTCGGCCACCGGAGACCTGTATAATATACAGTGTGTCTGCTTAAGTTCGCAGCATATGGGAAACTTTTTTATTATTAATCTTACGAAAAAAAGTTATTCTTCATAAACAGTTCTGCATGGTCCAAAACCTAAAATGTAATAATCATATATCGAAATTTCCCAGTCAAATACGAGGTCTGTCAGGAAATATGAATTTTACTATTCAGTAAAATATTTTTATTTTTGACAATAACGAAATTTTTTATGAAGAAAATTTATTTAGAATTGTAAACTAATTTCTAATAAACAGTTATCTCTTTATTCATTAAAAATTTGATAAAAATGATTTTGTTATGATTTTGTACAGGGTTATTCATTATATTTTGACCCCTACCTACAGCGCTTATTACGAGTTATAGAAAAAAACTTTAAATACAGAAGGTTTAGGTTTTTTCGCGTAGTATCTTTTGGTAATAGCTCAAGTAAAAAATCGACTTTACAACATTGAAAAAATTAATTGAGTCATATTTTTTTAAATGGAACACCCTGTATATTATTAGCTCAAATGAAAGATCGCTTTGTTCTGATTTCAAATATATATAATTTGTTGGCATTTGGTTCAGCCACTTTTGAAATTTTTGAGTTTAAAAAAATACTCTATTTAAACTACAACAATACGTTTTCGAGGCAACTTGATTTAAATTAAAGCAACAAACTTTAATGACTGATGATCTCCAATTGTGGAGAAATCAGTTATAAACTCAAATATTTCAAAAGTGGCTGAACCAAATGCCAACAAATTATATATATTTGAAATCAGAACAAAGTGATCTTTCATTTGAGCTAATAATATACAGGGTGTTCCATTTAAAAAATATGACTCAACTATTACCAAAAGATACTACGTGAAAAAACCTAAAGCTTTTGTATTGAAAGTTTTTTCCTATAACTTGTAATAAGAGCTGTAGGTGGGAGTCAAAATATAATGAATAACCCTGTACATTTCCCCATTCTCTACCCTACAACAGTGAACACACTGATATGAATGCATTTCTAATTAGGTTGCCATGTTATATACACACTGTATATATATATATATATATATATATATATATATATATATATATATATATATATATATATATATATATATATATATATATATATATATATATATATATATAGGTATGAAAATCTGTGGTATTGTTTGTGTTAGTTGCCCAAATGGCTAGACCTATTTATTTCTATATATTTATACTGAACTTTTTGCAAAGGATATCATAGACTTCATTTTATCCCCTACATAGTTTAAAGTCTACGTCTCAAAGATGGATTTTGAGAACCACTAATCGGAATTTAAAAATTACGATGTTAAACGGCCTGCGGTTTTGTAGAACGTGATATATAATAAATACTATACAAGATCTGGCGAAAAAATGGGGCCTTAAAACAATACGGAATTAAAAAATGCTCTCGCTGGCGGATAGATAGATGGTGGGCCTTTCAAGGCGTAATAGGCTACATATTATTGTTGCAAGATGCCTTGCTCGAAAAAAACCTAAAAAAATTATGAAACATTGAACCAATTTGGACATTTTGTTACTGGCGGTGAGCTTAGACGATTCATTTTAGACTCATCTTTGCGACATCCTGTTTACTACTTATCAGAGGAAAGAATGTCCTATGTCCGATTTTGGGTCCCAAGGCACCCCCTTGCAAAATTTAAGTCAAATACGTCAACTGGTTTAGATGTGATTGTCCTACAAACGGACAATATACACGGTGTCCAAGATAAGGATAGCCAGTATGGGGAGCCCGTTAATTGATAGAAATACAAAATTGGTTAAATGGGAAGAAGTTGCGTAATTAAAGAACTAACAAAATGATGTTCCGAAATTCTTCAGATGATTTTTCATTTTCGGCTTATTTTGAAAAACTACCGGATCTAAATACAATCAATAATTAATTATTTATTCTTGTAAAAACCCACAACTAACAATTAGTTAATTGTAATTGTAGGAACATAACAATTAGAATTTTTATATATTTAGAGGTTTTTGTCATTTTTTTTTCTAGAAAAACAAATGAAGCTATCTTATTTTTATATTGCTCTAACCATACTTTCAACTATGAAACCACTATAAACTGTTCAGCAGTAAGGTAGGAAACCCGGTATAAAACTACGAACTCTAAATTCTCGGGAAATAAGTGCTTTATCTCTATAGAAATAATTTCTTATCAGTATTCCGGTGTGCTTGGTACGTGCTCTGAAATTTAGTTATTCGACTTAAACAGCACAAAGCTTAAATATCCTCTATTTAGTCATTGCTGATAGAAACTGACATGTAGTTTTTTTCTTTTACTGAGTTGAAATAAATCTAATCGTAGGTAATACCAAGCAGCTAAGTTTTTTCTTTAAGCTTTTAATAATAGTGGTGAATAATAAGGTCTTAAGAGTAAAATTTAAAGGTAATTGAATGTGCATCACTGAAAAGAAGTACAAAGTAAGTATATTTTTTTAATTAGATATCTAAGGTCAGATTCTCCAACACCACATCGGTCTAATTTAACAACTCAAAGTTTTAAATTGACAAATGAAAGAATAAGACAACTAAGTTTTATACCGTTAATTTATTTTTATTTTTTTGCAAATTTATAAAGAAAATGTCAATATTATTCCGTACTTTTTACAACAATAGAACTAAATTCATTATAATAACATATTTCAATATGAAAATCATAAAATCCAAGCAAATCACTGAAATACTAGAATACCTTACAAGTCTTTAATGGGGAGTTTGAGTTGACGCTGTGGGTACTCTGGGCACGCTCGATGCCTTTTTCTAGAGTGCATCCTGTTCCGTTCGAAATGGGACGGAGTTAGTCATGTGCAATACATACTTTTGATGGTATCTGATAGTATCGATACTTTTACCTTAAGTATCTGATACTTTGTATCGATTGAAACGATTTGTGACAAAAACAAAATTATCAATATTGGATGAATTTGTCGTAAATGGCACAATCCTCTATTTCTGTCTTTCCTACTCCGGTTGTTGTACCAAAATACTGCTTCTATGGCACTAAATATAGTTTTTTCTTAGATTTAAGTTAGTACTTCCTCATTAGTAACCCTGTCTAGTCAGTTTTAAAGTTTTTTACCTCATTCCAGTAACTATGGATTTACCGTCGTATAAAGTAACAACCCGCACATCACCCCTTAAGAAGCGTAGATTTAATATGATAACTAGTTATAAAAATAAACTTTTTCTGTTCGACGGTACAGCTTGTACTTAAGTCTTTATTTAATGGGCATTCTAAACGGATTAATAAAATTAATAATAACTGTAACACTATTAAAACGTCCACACATAAGGTTATATATTTTACATAAGGAAGTAACTAAATTTATACAATACTTCTAACTATATAAAATGTATTAGTAATTCAATGTCCTTTTTCTAATAAATGGGCACCACGAGAGTCAGAAAATTTTCAATTTAATATAAAATATTGCTAACATAAATTAAAAAATTAAGTTTATATGTTGTTTGAAAAACGGCCGTCAAAGTTTGAACTACTTCCAAATCTAAAACTACAAGTGGTATTTTTAAGTTAGTGTATAATGTAGGACAAAAAAAACTACCTCGCAGTAAGCTGTGAAATTTTTCCGAATGTCGTTGATTAATTCATGCATTGTATAAAACTACCCCTTAACCTGATATCATAAATTCTTATTACCTGTAAATTTTTTATTGATTCACAACAGGCAATTGAAATTCTTTTAATAATACAGAGTTTAAAAAAAGAAAATTTTTATTTACATTGTTTTAAAAAACAATTTTAATTTTTTTAACAAAATTTACTTGCTAATAATTTACGGACTAATGCTAATTGCTCTTCCAGACAAATTCGACTTATTTTTTTTTTATGGAATTAAAGACATTCAGTTTCTCCGAAAAGTTGTTGATTTTCACAAATTCCAAAAAACCTTAAAGTGATTCGCCCTTGTAGCTCCTCCAAATGGACAGGGGGTTTTAAAAATTGAATTCTTAATATGAGGTTACAAAAAGAAATTGCATGGGGTAAGGTAGCATGATCGAGGTGGCCTGCTTCCTTGCATACTCCCGCTAATAATTCGGTCCTCAAAAAATTCTTGGAAGAAATTTAAATTATTTCGAGTCACGTGAAAGGGCTCTCCGTCTTGCTGAAAATAACCTTGTCGGACTTCTTCGTCGTCTGATTGCTCTATAAATGGCGTTAAAATGTCTTGTAGGTATCGATCCGCATTAAGAGGGTCTTCCAAAAATATTGGCCCAAAAAGGCTTCGATTACTTATCGCTGCCCAGACGCCAATTTTCTGAGGATGAGAGGCTTTCCATAAAAAAATGCGAAATCACGTGCCCAGAGAGGTGAGTCCTTGCCTCGTCGCTGGAAAATGTCTTATATCTATCAGTCTAACTAATTAGCTCCTATACAGAGCTGACACAATAAGCATGAATATGCAAGTCCGATTTCAAAATTGTATTGCCAGTGCCATAGGAATCATTTACTTCCTGACAGTCAATTTTTTGCCCTCATTTCTATTAACATTACCACTAATGACGAAATTGGTCGTAGTCCACTAACTTTTCAGGAAATTCGCCTTAAAACTCCTCCAGAGCTTCATAGCTAAAATACACCCACTGGCTATCAACTCTCCTACCATTTCTAAAGTAACTTTCTACCATAAACGGGTATAAACCATATTTAAGATTTTCTCTTGAAAATGCAAATGTGTCAAATTTTTGACAAGAGTAATTTAATATATACCTTTCAGTACATTTATCACCTTCGTCTAGCATTAGGTACCTATAATTATTCAAGACATGCGGAACATTTTAAAAGCTTAGTGCGAGGCAGTTTTTTTGATCTTACGTTACTTAGTTAAAAAGTTATGAGTCAAGATTTATTTCCCGTCTTTGATCTTCTGGAGCAAGAACTGAGATTGACAAACTGGTCTCTATTTATATGGAGGTCCACATAATCGTATAATTTACTAATGTAGCTGCTTTATGCTTCTTGATCAAATATTAAATTACTAATTAAGAATTCTCTCTAAATAAATCTTTGAGCGATGAACATTTCATCTTTGCATTGTATTCCTTAGGAGACACTGGAAAGCCAAGAGTTTCGCCAAAAAGATAGAAAAGAAGTATTTTGGTCTGTCTGTTCACAATTATTGGAGATTTTCGCATTCAGAGAATATAAACCATGTTTAAATATTTTAGGGGGACGAGAATCCTAGATCGTCAAGTTTTTTCCTATTTTCAACTATGTCGGCTTTTACCTGAGAAACTTTAAGGATCAAAAAAAGGTTCACACTGCCTAAGAATTACGATATAATTATAAAAAAGTGGGTAGATAGTTCTGAAAAAGAAGTATGGTAAATCCCAAAAAAATTAAGGATATTAATATTTTTCGAGCAAATTTGCAGGGTAATTGGTTCAAAGATCACGCCCCTTTAACGCCCTCTTAATGTTCAAAATGTGTAGGAAAAATTTGAATAATTCATTCTCTTCTAAAAAAGATGACGGAAGAAATTCGATAAGACTACAACAATTTCTGTTAGAATTATCGTCAAAAAACGTACTTGCTTCTGCTATTTTCATGCTCTCATCTTGTTGGTCTACATCATGGACACAGATCAATCGCGAGCAATCTGAGAGCGCACTGAAAATACTCAATTATTTAATGGAACCCACCCAACTGTACATCGCTGAGGATGTTCCTTGTTTGTTTTATTAAAGTAGACAGGTAGTACAATATTTGAAGCATCAATAAAGTGTAAAACATCTGCCTTTTTTATTTACTTGTAGATTTATAAAAAAAATCAATGAATAAAAAATTCGTTAAAAATATCCTAATATTATGCTTTTAACACCACAGAAGTCCAACGGTTAATAGTAGGTTTAGCTACAAAATAGGCCACCAAAAACCCAGCTCAAAAGTTATCTTAAAACAAGCGCCATTATCTAAAGATAAAAGAATAATTTCCTGTTAGTATTCCTATGGCTC